>WJFB01004322.1:0-10437 GCA_009870185.1 Pygmarrhopalites habei | reverse complement strand
GCATTTTTTGTATGCTAAGCGAGCGATGCTTGGAGGAGAAAATAAATTTTTGCTAAAATGCAATAAAATGGCCGCCTAACTAATACAGTCTAGTCCAGTGCCGTAAGTTTAGTTCCTATGCACTAAGTTTAGTGTACCCTAAGTTTAGTTCCTCCAATTCACAGAGTGAGAGCAGAGAGGAACTAAATTTAGTGCTTCTAAGAAAAAACTGAATTTGCAGGGTGTTTCATAAGCATAGTCTTATGCCAACGTTCGATTGGATTTGAAATAATTTGATAAAGTGCCGTCTAATGATCGAGTGATCAATAGTGATCGTACTAAAACATTTATAGTTCATTAAGTAAGAATACATAGGTTTTCAGTATTATCGGAGGCTAATTTTTTTTAAAAAACATTTACAATAAAAATAATATGCACACACAATTGGCGCAGTCAGAAATACTAGCCAGATAATAGCAATAATTAATTATTGAACTGTGTGTACGTATTCTCCTTGAATAAAATTAAAAGGATTTAACTTTGATTTTCAAATCGAGTCGGACGACAGTAGTTAGTTCACATAAAATCAATAAATCGGGACGAATGGCAAAGGAGAAAAGTGTTTCAAATCTTTTTGAATTTAGAAAAAACTAAAGTTTGATAAATAATTATTTTGTCCATTTTAAATTTAAATTAAAGCATGGAATAAAATGAAACTTTAATCGGAATTATAGTATCACTGATAAATCCTTTTATAACCAACACACACCAACTACTGAGAAGAAGTAACTTTTCTAAAATGATTCATTGGTCGTAGGCTTGGAGTTGTTGGAGTAAAATGACTGAGTGATCAATTTCAGGCGATGTTCGAAATAAATAGCCAACTCAAAGGTTAGCTGTAGATTTTCACAAAAAGGTGTTTGAATTCCGTTTTCTTATACACAAATTGTCCCGAATTCCAGAGACGTGTAACAAATACTAAATCTTTTAATGCAGTTCCATTGGCCATTGTCAAAGCAACTAAAATTCCTAGCTCATCCAAATCCCAAAATTGAGAGAAAAAGTGAATAACATCATTTATTATAATCATTTCGTTCATTTTACGTGACACAAGTTAGAACGAAGATTATTATGACATCAAGAAAAATATAATAAAAAGAAAAATAAATGTAATATTATTAGTTATGATTGCATACAGCATGGCCATTCCTCTACAATAACAATTATTTTAATTAAGGATTGTAAACAGATTGACAATGAGTAAATACAAATATTTATTCCTGGCGTCCCCGTTTTGCGGGCTGATTCCGTGGGTCAAGGTAATGATGCTTGACCTTTAACCTTGCTCTTCCTTCAGCAACGTGCCGAGTGCAATAGAAGTCCGGAAAAGACTTGGACACTCCAGGTTGTTGTCCTGGAAAACCTAAACAATCAGCGTGAATCTGAAAATAATTATGTATTAACACAATGTACTCCCATTCATGTCACAAACAAGTCAAATAATGAAAAATTGTTCTTCAGTAGCGACACATACGTAATAGTTGCAGTTTGGTCCAGAGCAGTTTATTAGGACTGATTCGTAAGCTTGGTGGTCCATTACTACAGAGTCGGTGTTCCCCTTACAAATACAACAAACTTTCCTTGCAGCACTCGACCTGGATGAACCGAGTTTTTGTTTTGTGGGAGAGAATTGATCTGACTGAAATAATTTAATAATATGGATTCATTTAACCAAAAGTATGGAAATTCCTTTATGTGTTATAAATTATACTTCATGTTACCATTATACTACCATTTTAACTACCTGTTGGGCTGGAAGGGAAATTGAGATGGACTTTATAACTTCATGCATGGGTTGAAATTCTTCTCTCATTGTTTTCACAATAATGTCAGTAATATTTTCTTTCTCTGGTTCAGGCTCTACAGTTGTACTCTGACCAAATCGATACGTCACAGTAGTTTTTGGGGACGAATATTCGTAAAAGAATTCAACTTTTCCACCAGTCTTCTTATGGAGAGCTTCACACTAAATATTAAAAATGAATGATCAAAATAAGACTTTAATTATAAACAAAAGTACCCAATACATTAACTATGACTATTGAGTTTAACATAAGTAATTGTCTTTACTTTTTCTTTAATATTTTTTCCCGATTGCTTTGCTGTTTGTAGTCGTTGTTTGTTACTTTGAAGGAAACACACATTCTCTCCTTTAGACGAAGCCCTTCTTCTGAAAAATTTTTAAAAACAGTTTTTTGAACACACACACAATTTTGAATTTCCAATTTGTAAATAATTAAAAATTATTATATAAATTGGATTAAATTTCATATTCACGGCTTGAGTGTGGTCACTGTAATCAGAGGATTTGTACTAGTTTCATGCTGATTTCCATTTTCTTCCTGTAATACGAAACTGTCATTCACCTGATCTGAGTCCGACCTAGAATAAACGGAAGTTGACGTTCAAAAATAAGAGGAAGTTGATGTTAACAAAATATTGTGTTCTTTCATGACAATTACAAAACTTACCCTGTGTCCTCTTCAAGGGGAATATCCATTTCCGGTGAAGATTCCAAATTTGTATGATTTGTCTATGACTTATGTCAATGAAATTAGAACCAAAACCGAAACCGATTAGAGGTGTGCAGCAGCAAAACATTTGTTTTGCGAATGTTGCCAAAATTAATCACAATGAGGCAGCATTAGTGTAACCTTCCGATCATTTTCAAACTGTAGACAAATTTGAAAATGGTGGGAGGTGATGTTAGGGATTTTTCATGGTTTTCTGAAATAGGGTGAAGGGAGGGGAGGGATTTTATAGCCGCCCCCTTTTTGCTATGATGGCGGCATCCAGATTTTCAAAGATCCGTACTTCGTTTTCTAAGATCCCAATTTCAGTTTCTAAAACACGAGTTTTGATTTTTAAAACCCAAATTTTGACTTCTAGAAACATCTCAATTTTGAATTTTGGTGAATCAGTTTGTATTTCTCTTTTCGATTTCAATGATTTTCATATTTCGAGTCGAAATTTTCGACGTCGATTTCTTGATATTTGCCTGTTCGTTTTTGTATCTTGTTTTTATTGTTGATCCATATTAAGTGTTAAAACACTTTTTTCCGTAGGATAACATACCATAGGATTCCTAAGCATTGAGTCCTAAGAACATAGTTTTGTAAAAAGTACCAAAAATAGGACAGTTAACATTGATACGAAACATCGATAAAGCAATCTCAGAATTCGAAACATTTGTATTAAAATCAAAATGTTAATATAACGTTGAGAAACCAAAATTTTAGAAACCAAAATTGAAAAATCGAAATCTTTGATATCACTACTCAAAAATGGAAATCTTAGAAACCAAAAGTGAAATATGAAAATCTTTAAAATCGGTGAGGAGAATAGATATCCAGGAGTGTCGGAAAATATTCGGTTGTCAGAATCAATTTATGCAGATTAAAATTGTGAGGGACCAAACATAAGAAAAAGTATTTTAAAAAAATGTTTGAATTTTTGAATATAGAAAATAGTTAAAAAGAAAATGAAAAATAGAAAACACGTTATAAGTGTATGTGCGTGTCATTTGACAGCTTCATTGTGATATAATTTGTCAACATTCCGAACACGAATATTTTCTTTTGCAGACCTCTATTCATTTCTACTTTTGGTTCCAGGTTGACACATATGTACTACTGTAAGCTGACCGGGCCTCACAGAGGGAAGCTATGAAATTGAATCATAATTTGACCTCTGGATTTTATTGTGACCATTTATTTGACATAATGTCATTTGTTGCCAAATGTGGACTCTTGGCCTCGTTCCACGAAAAGGCAGTTACTCATAGCCCGGTACATCAGTCTAAAATTTTCAAAGAAAATAATTACAAAGTTGTGTTGCCTCAAATTTTGAACCATCTTCTGTCCAATAATTATTTTAAAAAGTCGAGTCAAGGGAGATTGAAGAACATTTGTGGGTCTTGTATCTCTTTTACTACAAGTGAACTACACCTCTCCCCTCCTCCTTCTAAGAAAAGAAAATATGAATCAGTCACTCAGTCCGTGGAAATTGCAAATTCAGGTAAGTTGAACTGAAGGAAATTTAATTATTACGTATCAATTGATTTATCAAGCACTCATGGCTCTATTACATGTATAGATCCAGTTACAGCAACCATCATAAAAATTGTGGAGGGTGGATGTAGTGAGGAGGAACTCCTGAAAATTGCAAAGGCACTTGGACAACATGCGAGCAATGAATTTCGTGTACTCTCCTCTGTTCACGTCCCTAAAGACCGGATTTTGATCCTTGACGACAAGTCATATACTGATACATGGAATTCTTCTCCGTGTAAAATATTTAAATCATTCATGTCTGGCGTATACAGTTTGGAGTAAGTGAAATAATATTCTTTCTAGTATATGCAATTACACATCTTCAACACATTTACTACTAAAGTAAATTGGAAATCAGATTTTCAAATTTATTCTGTCAAATCTATAGGGGAGCCTCCGAAGAAAAAATTCGACAGGCTTCGACACTTTTTCAAAAATCTACAGAGTGTGTGTGTCGTGTAATTAACGAGAAATTTGTCAGTAGTAAAGCTCTGAAGGAAAATCTTGTACTACATGGAATCACAGGATCACGGAAAGCCAGTGAACTGTTCAATGCGATTCAACCTTCTGGTAGCTACAATTTAGTATTGGATACTATAAAGGATTTGAGTAGTGAACGAAGTCTCATTCCTGATAATGTTTTCGGCGTCGTGACATTTGACAACAATCAAGTTTTATCTCACCTTCATGATGTGTGTGTGTCCAAAACTCAAAAAACTTCCGTAGTCACCTCCTTGGCCGTATTTTACGAGGACAGTAGGTGTGAACTTCAATACAGTGACAATATTCCTACATCATTCTGCACTCCATTTCCAGAATGGGAAAAGTTGTGGAGTCAGTATGTAACTTTTAAAAACCAGCAAAATATTGTTCATCGCACTTGTCGTGAACAATCGTTAAAAACAAGATTGAATTTGGTGTGGGGAGAATTTCAGAATGAACACGGATCCCTTAAAAATGACCATGTAATCAATTCAATTAAGACTAAAAATTACGAGACAGGATTGGAATATGAAAAGGTCAAGGCCTGCCCAAGCAACTTTGTAGTCTCAGATTTAGAATGTTTGACTATAAATCCAAATTCGCAAAAAACTGTTCGAGAAGTACTGGACCACATTTTGACAATAATTGGAAGTAGGAAATATGTAATAGTTTTTTGTGATGGAAGTCCATACGGAATTGCGGCCAAGCTAATCAACCAAGTATACTGTTGCCTTCAATGTCATGTGTGTGGCTCATTTGAAGAGATACAAAATCATTCTAACTGCGACTTTTCTGACGTGGATGTTTGCCGGAAATACAAAAGTATAATATTGAGGCCTGGTAAATAGTGCAACTACAAATTGCTACAATAACTTTGTGAAATCATATACTAGTATAATCGAAACTAGTTTTGTAATAGGAATAATTTGTAAAAAATGATGGTAGTTTTTATGTTGCAGTAATGAAAAAAATTTGTTAAAGGTGGCGGACATATAGAAATCAATTTCTGTAGAGGAATCTTTAAGGCCTTCTTTGAAATTTTCATTGAACCGGTTGCACAAATACTGGGATTCAAAACGCCAAGACAACTTGAGTTCATCAAAAGAGCCAGTGACCACCACAAAAGTTGGCAAATATTGAAGGTTTGTATACACATTTATTGATCCATGTCCCTACTCTAATTTATAGATATTATTACGTAATATCAGGAAGTTCTCCTCCATCCGTTTTCACTATCCTTCAGTTATGAATATGAATCAAAAAGGTGGAAAATTTCGTTTTTACCGTCTTCAAATTCTGGTGGAAAATAGATAAATGGCAAATAGAAGATTAAGTTCATATTTTTTTGTAATTCTCATTCAAGTATACAGCATACAGGCAGATAAATCTATAGCCATGCAATGAGCCTTGTCAAATTTAAATTTGGAGCATTTGGAAACTACAATTTCAAAAAATGTCTTCCCTTTTTTGGTTTGTGTGTGTCCAGTGAGCATTAAAGTGTTGAGTATTCTAATTTCAGATCCTGCATGACATTAATTTGGACATAATTTTGTCATCACACATTCTCGCTCTCGTACTCACACACAAACTAAAGTTTTTTAAAAATTTAATTTTGAAGATCTCATGTTCAAAGTCGTCCAAGAATTTTAAAAAGTTTCGAATTTTCAAATATTTAAAAGTGCGTAATTCTGACGTCTTAAAACATATACAAAAGACAAAAACATTGTAATTGACAAATATTAGTTGTTCACACTTTGTAATTAATAATTAATGAACAAGAATTTTATAAGGAACCGGAAAGAGGACCACATCAATTTAATTGATGTGGACCTCACTAATAGTGTGGTGAACGGGGGGTTTGAAAATATCATGTTGACCTCTATGAAGAAATTGATGGGTTTTTTGTCGCTGGGACACTTTAAATTATTATAATTCTGATTAGTAATAAAGGCAAATTATCAGTACAGATTCTATACCATAGACGGACAGTGTCACAAACTGTGTCCACAAACACCTATTACGTATGTATTCTTATCGTCCCATTTATTTTCCACTGGTGTCTATTTTCCGGTTTTTTCCACTGGAACGGAAAATACATAGCTGGCCGGAAAATAGCTAACCCTGGCAAGGTTGTATTCGCGTAGAAAGGATGGTTATTTGCCGTCAATTAAATACCTCAATTAAATATGCGTGTTATCAATCAGTCATGCAGGATTTTCGGGGGAAGAGCAAGAATATTTTCCTCTCTCCAGATATATTCAATGGCTTCATTCTGTGTGAACATCTTAAATTTAAATCCTCATTTAGGATATTATGTACAAGTGTACTCTTTCTCTCCCCTTCTACCCTCTATTTCCAAGCACATCTGAATTTTCTCTCTTTAGTTTGGTCTTACGAAAAAGATTCTTTCTCTATTACTCCCCTCAGTTTTGGATGGACTGTGTGTTAATCCTCTGTGACTGAAGCTTGTCACTGTCATCACAGAGGGAGGTCATGCTCATCGACAAATTGTGTTTTTGAACCCTTAGTTTGAATATCATTTGGAGTAGCTTTAAAGATTCGGTGTTGATTCTCCCAACTCTTGTACAAAACCTCATTGGTCGTCTCATGACCTCTCAGAGGTCATGTCAACCATATCCAAAGTGTTCCAAAGGGTTCGTCATGTGTGGGCCGGTATTTGAGACATTTTTATCAAAATCCCATCAAAATTCGTGGACAAATGACGGAAAAAACGGGCAACGAGCTCGTGACCCCAAATTCATAAATTGGTCACTCCGCCCAAGTTACCTCACCTTGGCAGACTCAACAAATGTATAATTAAACTCCAATACAACTTTCGAAGGCATAAATTTAAAAAATTCAAGTAATGCATAAAATTGTATTAAAATTTCACGGTATTACAGTATTATTTTTCATCCTTCTGAACTTAGACAATACTCACCCGGAGTTTTTAACCTACAATTATCATTACAATATGAATTATTTCAATCATTGTAATTTATGATCTACTATACAGCCTGATTTAATGAATGAATAAATGGGGTTCAAAAAATACATTGTACTTTTTTTCTCACAATCCACTTATTCATTCTTTCTCATGCTTAGATTCTATCTAATTTCATGCAACTTTTTATTGCAGATCTTGTATGTGTCATTGACAGACGAATTGCTCTACTATTACTTGACAACTTTACCCTCTTCCTCTCATGAACCATGCGTCGAGGAATATGGAAAATGGCTTAGGACAAGTGGAAATGAATCTTACCACATGGCAGCGGATTTTGTGTTTTCATTTTTACACCCTTTATTTATGTTTCGTGACGGCATCCGTCAATGCAATGAAGAAATAACCTCGTCAGCCATGTGGAAATTATCCCCCATTTTTTACGGATTCAATCATCCTAAATACAGAGAAATAATGGCAAGAGATTTCTTTTATCTTCTGACTTTAAATGACTATCCGGACCACAAATGTAAAATCCAACAACATTCCATTAAAATGGCTGGGAGCAGCCATGGGCAGTCCCCGGATTTTCAACATGAAGAGAGAAATGAAAAACACAAAGATTTAGTTATTTCACATGGAGTTCCATCCCCGGAACAGTGGATACGTGCTAGTAACTACATGGGTAACCACGAAAAGGTGAATATACTCTTGTAACCTTTATTTTTAAAAACAAGGTCAATTTTCAATTTCGAAGTTAAACAGTAATTAATTAAGGAGTAATCATGAAAAGTAATTTCACTGTATGTACAGATTCATCAGCAGACATGCATTGATCTTGGGCTGTCACACAATACAAAGGGATCTCACAAGTTAGATTTAAGTGATGGATACATTGCTGCCCGACAGCATTTCAGAAAAGTATTTGCTACCTCAGGGCAGGCTACGGGATTATTTACCCTCACGGAAAATCCAATTCCACTTGATGATCGATTTTTGAATTTCACAGTAACTTGTCGGGAGAACATGGATAATTATTTAAAATTATTCCTCCAAGGAAGAAAGTGCCCATTGTCATGTATTGATCCACTAGATAAACAATCCCTCAATGACATAGAAGTGAAATCAAGGATTACGTCATTAAAAAGAGTGATGACAACGGATAACAGAAAACTGATCACTGAAAAAGAAAAAGGTGCATCCACTCGCTCAGAAATTTTGGATATATTAGAGGAGGCCGAGGATATAATTGAAGTGATGGACAATAATATGATATTAAAATGAATCTAAAAATATGATTATATGATAATATGATTGTATTTTTCGTTGAATTTGTTATTATCACCTGTGCATGAAATTAAAATAACTTACTTTTTCCTATATAAAATCTATTTATGCATACTTCAATGTAATTGACTCCAATTTAATTAGCATAATATGTTAGGAATAATATTCACAACAGTTAATGAAACATGAAATACGTAAGTAGTAAAAGAATGAAATATATTGTCTGCAGTTTAAAAAGTTTCTGGTCCCATATCTTGCAAATTCACACACACATACATTGAAAATTACTTAAGAGTAATATTGAGCACCCTGCACATATGGATTGATTGATTTTGTTTGCTGATAGAACCCCACGCTGGATTTCTATTTCCCACGGTAGGAAATTCTATTATGAACCAATTCATCATGTGACCAAATAAGATTTGTCCGACACACTGTTTTAGGGGTCCGTAAAAATTAAAAACGAGAAAAATACGCAAAAGGTCCGTGAAGGCACTAAAGTTAGTTCCTAAGATACACAGAGTGAAAGGAGAGAGGAACTAAGTTTAGGGTACACTAAACTTAGTGCATAGGAACTAAACTTACGGCACTGGACTAGACTGTGATATGAATCATATCTACCGGTGTTGAGATTATTTGATAAAGAGTTGGCCTTTCATGAATCTTACTCGTATACCGACTTTTCACAATTTCTGGTTGTCCGTCTTATCCAAGGATATCAACTTTGTCATCCACAATGTCCGGAAGCCCGTCAACCATGGATATCATTTGAACAGTCAAATTGTACAAATATTACAGTTTGTCGAGCGACCGTTAGAGACATTTCATTAACGAATCGGCTAACCATGCAAAAATTTGACGTCAATTACCGCTTACAATTTCGAGAGCTCGTAAGGAATGAACTGCGGAAACCTAAAACAGTTTTTGTGAGTGGCCCTAATGACCACCATAGAGTATGGGCACTTGTGAAGGAAGAAATGCTGGAAAATGGAAAATTGATCTTTGCTCAGAGTCGTGGTTTTCAAAAAGGTTGGATGACACCGACCAAGGCGTACATGCTGACCAAAAATTTAGACGACGATTATGGGGAGTTGGTGCCGGGAAGACTGAAAACTTTATTATGGTCTGGGTACCATGAATACTTGGAGAGAGTAAATGCACACCAGGTTAAGAAATTGTATCAATTTGTGGCTAAAGCCAATAATTTGGAGGGCACTGGGGATTATGTCAAGACAGAATTAATCCGGGCTTTAGCCGTTCATTCACCAATAATTGATTTGGGATTCAGTTTGTGCGCGCTGTTGTGGGTGATTGCAGGAGGGGTTCTGGGGATCGAGATGATTGTAAGGGTACGGGTTTACTATTGGTTGAAAGGAGTCTGGTGGAAATTGGGTAGGGTGTTCAAAGGATTTTGTGCGGGAGTTTTAGGGACACTTCAATTTGTGAAGGGTGGCTGCAAAATTAAGATCATAATTTTCTCCACGTGGCTAAAGTAGCACTACACTCTTAGAAGAGAAGGGAAAGTTTCCCCGGAAGAGGGTAAAATTTTGCCCGGAGGAGTGGAACTTATCCGGGAAACTTCAGGAGAAGCTAAAGTCATTTTCCCCGGAAGAAGGTGAAAATTGGCGAGAA
>WJFB01004321.1:0-10438 GCA_009870185.1 Pygmarrhopalites habei | reverse complement strand
CATTGTTTTCCTTTTTTTTTTTTTATTACAAAATAAAATAATTAGAGGCAGTGAAATCCATTTTCAAAATATTGTAATGCATATTGAAGCAGCAATACTATGACTCTAAATTTGTCATACTAATTACTAGTAATTTAAGCCAGAATAAGTTTAGAGAAAAATATAGTGCAACAACTTGAAAACATCGAAATAGTAATTATTACTAGTGTGATTGAGAAAATGTGGTAAAATTACAAATATACAACAATTTTTGTATGTTGTGTGTGTGCTGTAATGTTATTTGTACGACGTGTGCGTGTGTGTTTGGTGATACTCGTCACAAGTCTAGTAGGGATGAGAAAATTAGAATTAATCAAAAAAATAAATAATTGTCGTCTTCTTTTGTCATCGCCAACTTCTTTTTTGTAGTAGGAGTATAAGAGATATTTAATTACAACTTGTATAATTGTATGTGTACATAATGTTAACAAAATAATACATTATTATTAATAGACAACATGACTCTTATGATTACTACGATTATTACTACTATTACTACTTTTGTTATGAAGATTGTGGCTTTCAACTAATTATTGTTAAGTAAGTAGTGAGTAGGGATATTCAATTGTTAAAGAGGGGAGTCTGAAATAATTAATCTTATTTCGTAAATATTGAACTGAGAATGTAAGAGGAAGAGTATGTACAGTTTTTTTTGTTTCATTGAACGTAACGCAATGCTCCATTGTGCCATATTAGGAGGCGATATAGCATATATTATTATATATTTTGTTTGTGTTATACATCCAATGTGTTTTTTTTATTATATTGTGAATCGATTGCAATCAATAAAAACAATCAACAGTTTAAACATACACCACTATGGAGTCATTTGTCATCTAAATCATTTACACTGTCCAATCATACTTGAGATTATCATTAAATATTGGCATCATAATTGATTTGGCATGAGAGTAGCATAAAGTTAATGGAGGATTGGCGGTGAAAGGAAAGAGAAAGTCCGGGATAAAAGTCGAGCCACGTTTATTCTTCAGTGACCCCTTAAGCGTTTCTTTTTCGACCTGGGCATCCTGCGTAGTTATAACGTGTAGAAAATCCGAAACTAGTTTAAACTAACTTAAATTTGTTTGTCAACACCAATTAAAATAACAAACTCTTTACTAGTCCTGTATACATTTTTTCTAATTTCTGCTTTGCTTTCATTCGGAAAATTGGAAAAAATAAACAATTTGAAATGACCGTTACTAGAAAGTCAGGCTGTAAAAATTTGACAAGTCTTTACTTTTCAATCTTCCCTTTAGGCTTAAAAGTGTTTGGATCATGAAAATATACTTGGCACGAGTTTAAATTGTCTGAATCTTGGTTTCAGTATTATGCAGTCTTCATAAAAATTTTGCTTAATTATTATTATTTTTCTCCCTCTTGAACAGTACAGCGTACTCGTACGATGCTGACAAGGCCCAACGTGATCAAAAGTTTTGACTCAAAACATAATAATAAACAAGCCATCCAAGTGTCTTGATGAGTAGAAAGTAATTTAAATTGTACAACAAGTATTATTTAAATTAGTTTTCATGCATTTTATTTTGTTACAATGTGCAGTGCAGTTTGTTGTCATATTTTTCCCTGTGCTCATCTTGTCTTTTGAATTTTTGTTTTGATTAATGTGAATATCTTGACAACACATTTGTGTGTGTGTGTGCTTGGGTACTCTGAACCATTTTGTTATTTATTTGCCAAGTGTCTCTTCTGACTAAATAAGAACGAAGAGATACGACTTTTCAACCTGTGAGTGTTTGTGTATATTTTGAAAAAAAATAACAAATTACGACGTAACTTTAGATTGTTCTTAGTACTCTCCAGTAGTACATACTAGTGTAAAGAGATCACATTTAGTAATTTGTTGTCACTCCACACCGTCTATTCTGTCTATTGGCTCAAGTCTTGAGCCTCAAGATGCAACTTGTGATGATGATGAGTTATTGTGTATCCTAGGCAGAGAGAGAGAGAAGAATAAAAAAAATTCTTGAGAAAATTTTCTTACTCTGTTATGGGTTTACCATGTACACTAGTACTACAAGTACATACATGTCTATTCCTTGTCAGTCTACCCCAGAACATAAACACTAATAAAATTAATTGAAAGCATTTTCGTAATAATCAGAGACTGTATGTATAGGACACATTATTGTAAGTATAACTTCTGAATGGAAGTGTCTCATATTTAATAGAATTACTCATGGCGGAGAAGGAGGAGGAAGCATTATGTAATTTATGTCAGAGTGTGTTTACTCTTTCCAGTGATGGAGAAGAGAGAAAAATCATAATAAAAATCAAAATCTGTAATAGAACCATCGATAGATTAAACTAATAGCAACAAAAACACTTGGGTTACATTACAATATGATTGTATGAGATTTTTTGCTGGGTCGTGGGAAATTGTAGTCAACGAAAACCTCTCTGTGTCTCTCTTCAGTGAGTTCAGAGTTACTCTGACACAGTGACCCCATGGTCATAAACAATGAAAGGGAATAGTAGTCACAAGTCAAGAATGTCAACTCCTCCTCGAACGTCTTCTTTTACATAATCGTTAGGAGAGAGAGAGGAAGAGTTTTGTATTTTGGACAATTAAACAGTCTAAACGATGGTGAGAGACATGTCCATGTCATGAACATGATAGGCGGATAGATTTTCAATTTTGTTTAAAGTTGACAAAATAAATTTTCCTCTAGGTCACTAGATGACCAGTAGAGTGTAATTAAATATTTTATTTATGGACAGTAAACTATCATATATTACGTGTATGCCTATGTGACATAGGCTATGTATCTCCTGAGAAATCTTGACTGGACTGAGAAAATAAATCCCAAAGATTTTTTAATATGTATTCACCAGTGTTCGATATGTCAATGTGCTTCATCATTTTTCGTCGTCGTCACTTTCCAGTGTAATAAAGGGATATATATGTGGCTACTACAGACTGACGTCTAATGTATTTATGAAGCTACACACGATATCAATACTTTTATCAGTGCATAAATAAAATGTCTGCGATAAATGATTGTGTTTATCCCCTCTTTTTTAAATTGATACTGGTTGACATGATCCAGTTAATGGTCCATCTCTCACACTGAATTCCATAGGAGTTTTCACAGGAGAGACGTTGAAAATGAATACTATTTATTTGACTTAACTAGATAGTTTTTACAAAAAAATAAATAAAGGATTGGGCCATATGAGGTCAACTTATTTTTTGAAAGAAATTTCATAATAAAATGATTGCACGAGATTTCTCTCTCTCTCTCTCTCTTGTTTTCCCTTCGCATGGTAATTAGTATCATGGATGAGATGGTATGGTTTAATGGTGGTTATCTTGGCTATTTAATTACCCTCCAGATAGGAAAAAGGATGAAGTAACCTTGATTGATTTCAGTCTCAAAATAGCTTGTGAAAGATCCAGACTAACATATTTACATTTGGGAGTTATTATTTTGATTTTGATGAGGCTCAACACTTTGAATGCGATACATTGCACAGTTTTCAAGTTTAATTAGCATCTTTATTATACAGGATTAAGGTAGGTATCTAAGATGACAAATTAATACTGAATTTATTGATACTGGCCTTCACAGGAATTCAATGTCTTGTACATTAGAGAATGATGAAGAGAGTGGAAATTCACACAATTTATTCCACGGCTCTATTAATCATTTAAGAGGTGAAAAGAGATAAGGAGAAAAGGATGAATGCACTAGGAAGGTTATGAATTTGATGGTTAAGAGTCTACCAGTTCTACTAGGGTAGAATCAAAACAAGTTGATACTGTCTTAGTTAATTTTCTTGTCTTGACAAAGATTTTCTTCAGGTTTGGAACGGAGGAAGTAAACAACAGAGATAGGAAATCAGCTTAAAGTTGTGTGTACGAAGGTAAGGAGTCGTGACAGAATTTACTAAAGAGGAAAAATTAGATAAGGAGGACTCACAGTTTTTTAAAGCTGAGGATTGTAATTGGTAAAAAATAAACTGTTATACTGGTGAAGGAACTGTCGGGTGAAAAAGGACTGATTCATTTTTTAAACAGTGAATGATTTTACATCATAGTTAATAAAGCAATATTAAACTACTAAGGTGGTAGCTGATTTTTAATCAAAATCAGAGTTTATTCCCCCTATGCCCCCATTTTTTATATAAAAACTAAACTATTTACACTACATATGACATAGGTTCAAAATTTTCCTCTTGAAATGTACTCTTAATTTCACAACGGAAACTTTTTAACGTTGAACGTTAAAAAGTAAATAATGATGAAACATAATCCATTTTGTTCGTCGGAAAAATACTTCAACTTTTGGTTAAACTATTTTGATTAAATTCAGCTTCCACGAATCAAAAATCATCAAAGTTGTCTCATTTTACCCGACAGTCCTAAATTGTGTGCATTACACACACACAAATATCAGTTAAATGCTCTGTTAAATTGTTTAATATTGTGCATAAAGTAAATTATTGTACACTATGTGTACATAGTGTCATAACAGATAAGGTGTTATACCTTTCTTTATCCGTATTCAATCCAGTAAATTGACTACTAGTGGAATTTGTGTGAAAAGATTCCTACAAGTTTAGAAAACAAAAATCTCACAAGTAGTTTGTCACGTAACAGGTTGACTTATAATTACATATTAAAAATAGATACGACTCTTCTTCAGCTGTCTCACTGACAAGTCTGTTAGTGTTAGTGTGTAACACATACTATTCGGTGTGTTATTACATGTATGTTACCAAAGTGCATGATTTTTGTGATGATAACTCTCGACATAAGTACTACTACTAGATGTACGTAAGTACACTCACACAATCCATTTCCATTTGGCAATCATCCTATCACATCCACATGCATATGATTAAGTATTATTAGTTAGTACAGTACACACTACTGGTATATTACACACAGAGCAACAACTTTTGAAACGGTGTTGAGCGAATGAAAATGGCTTTGGGGAAAATATTATCTCTGTGGAAAATATAAACTAATCAGAATGAAGTTTGACATACAATAGAATAGAACACCCCATCCTAATCGTTGTCGTCGAGGGTAAAAGCCAGGTAGGAGACGAAGAGAGTAATCACTTTTGATGCTACATACTACTGGATGAGTATGAGCAAGTGAGTTTATAAGTAAGTGGTTTCAATTTTTTTTTCTCTTCTTTTGCAAATTTTTGATTTTATTAAAAATTAATTGTAAACTTTATTTATTATTATCATGGATAAATTTATGAGCCTGAGACAATTCAAGGTCGACTCATGTGTGTATCCAATAAATATTTTTCTTGATTAACTGCAATGAGAAAAAAAACAAGTTTTCCTTTAAGGTCTTGTCTATTCATTTATTACAATATTATTTTATTGGCTACAACATATTGTACAGCTTATCGTAAACAAGAAGAAGAAGAAGACTGAGCTGAGACGCGGGACGTGACTAATGCGTGTATACAAATAAAACTTATATTGTCATATCAAGACGAAGGAGAAGAAGAAGAAGGGCAAACAACACATACACACTTTAGCATCGCTGGACGACGGACCACATTTCCACATCGGGTCGTAAAAAACAATTTTTTCTGTGTACTACCTTCAAAAATCTTTTCTTGATTTCAAGAAGGATAAAGCTGACATTAAAAACTAAGTTGTTTAAGAAACTGTTGAAATTTTTCCAAAAAATTTCTTTGTTGCTGTACGTTGAAACGTCGTGTGATTTCCAGTAGAAATATAGCAAATGCTATATTCCCATTCTAATCTACTTGACATTAAAAACTTGGGTTTGTCCTGACATCAACCTCATCCCGGCAAGTGTACTCTGAACAACTGTAGCCGACCCGTACAACAACAACAATGTTTGGGAAAAAACAGAAAGAAAAACCAGATAATCTGAGTAGTAGTCTGGATTGTTCGTCTCAAGTTCATCAACCTGCCAAGGTAAATTTATTATTTTAAAAAATAGCTACGGATTCTAATTTAACTTTTTTTTTAAAAAAAAAAGTCACTGATAACATTTTTCTTATTTTGGAAAATTATTTTTTGGATGGAATTCAAAGTCCAGTAATTCCAGTCTCTCATAAAATCTTTTAATTGTGAATTCTTTAAGGGTAATGACAAGGCTCCCCTTGCCATTGCTGGCAGTGGACGGGACACGGAATTGGTCAACATTCAAAATGTCAGGGACTTTTCCGCTGTATTGATGGACGACGACTCGCCGTTGTCAGAGGAGGATATAAAACGTTTCTACAAATCTCCGAAGAATGTCATGGGGAGACAGAAAATCCGTGAACTCATCAATGCAAATCGTTTGATGAAGAAGCAGGGACAGCAGACAGGTGCAGGGGGTCACTGGTCAAGTGTCAAGATGACACTCCTTTTTGGTTTGGCACTCTCCCTCCAAGTCGTGGCTGTTCTTCTTATATTCATTTAGCTTTTTTTGCATTTTATTTGTGTTTTCATAGACACATTATGTCTGTCCCTGTCGGAGAATATGTAAATGTACTGTGAGGGAAATCACTACTGTACATATAATATAATACACGATATACCTCATTTGTATTTTTCCGTACCATGTGTCACCACCAAACTCTGCGTTTTAAATTGTCATTTGTACTTACATCCAGTCTATATATAACTTGAGTGATAGCTTCAATGTATTTTTTCATAGTTTGTAAATGTATTGGATACTAATTATATCTCCACAACAAAAAAAATCTATAAATGTTTACTTCGTACACACATTTCATGACTGATCAATACAGCTTAATAGTGTGCTTGAAATTTTTGTGTACATTTGTAAAACGCCATGATCAATAATATATGTTTTGTACATACATTAATTAGATAATTCAGATTAATTAAATATTAAATTGAACGTGATATGAAAAAAAATGAGTTGGAAAAACTCCCTTTCAAGCTGTTTTTATATACTTTGATGAATTAGAATGACAATAAAATGACGAAAAATGACTAATTATTTCTTTTCTCTCTCCTCATCTGTGACCACACATTAATCATATGCATTCAAAAATTATTTTAATTATTTTAGTAATGTCCATTGAAGGGATGCAACGTTGCCAAAATAAATAAATAAAAATACTTTTGGAATCCGAAGATCCTAAACAGTTCACATTATGAAACCTAATATGTGTGTGTATATGTAGTACATTTTCTTGTTGTCGTTTATATTGGAGTTGGACCCTGGAATTTTAACGATCAAAATATTATGATAATTTTTATGGAGAATGGATCATGTACAACTTTTTTTCACACCATATGCACTAAAAGAGCATTACATCCATGCTCAGCCTGTCTTTGAACGGAAGCCCCTATTAATAGAAGCAATTTTTTAATCAGGCCGTGCCATTAGTGTAGATTTTACTAACGACAAGGCTTATTATTGCACTAGTAAGTTCAGAGTAAAAAGTACCAACTCAATATATTTTCTAACTACGCAATAGGAAATTTGAGAGCTTCGATGCATACAAATATAGTATTGTAGTATCACACTTGAAGATATCAAAAATATGTACGACATGATGTCTTGGAAATGCCTCTACCCGGAATTATTATCTCTTTTTTTACGGTTGGCATCATATTATAATTATTTCCTTCGCCAGGTCGAGTAACATCATCCAAATTCCGTAGTAATATTTACATCCTTTCATTCATGATGAGATGAATGAACAGTAGTAGTAAATCTATACAATTCAGCATAAAAATTCAAATAATAGGTGATCGTAAGTGGAAGCTGTTCCATTCCACTCTATTAAATAATAATCTTGAAGAGTAGACAAAAGGCTTAAACATTTAAATAAATTCTTAAAGAGAATAAAGTATATTTTTTTCACAAAAAATAATCATTATTTACGTATCTTCAAAACAAGTAAAAGTTATCACTTGCTCAAAGGAATTTTATTAACTCACTGGCAATCATCATAATATAATAGCCAAATATCAATTTTTTTCATGTTACTGAAAGTGAATCACAAATTGTGCCACCAATACAATAATAACAAATTAATTCCAATCGATTGATAATCTCGAGATCGCGTAAACTATACAATATTACATTCATTCAAAAACAATTGAATTATTGGGGGTCATTCTTTAATCACATTATTCAAAAGGGAAAGGGAGGATATGGGGGAATTGCATAAAAATGATTTCATCACCTCATACTTTCAAGTTGAAGATGGAGAGGGTATGGTGGGGTCAGATATTTTGGGCAACGTAATTGAAGAATGACACCTTATAGCTATCTTGAAAATCCTTATGTACTAGTAAGTCTTTGATAGTTTAAAAATGTTACATTTTTTTGTTATATTTATTATCATGAACATCATCATAATAATTTAAAAATAAATAAAGACAATTTTTTTTACTTGAATGCAAACAAAAATCAACGAAGCAATTACTACAAACTTACTTGAACTTTTGTGTGTAGTACTTGGCTTCATAGTATCATTTTTAACTACAGGGTATTAGAAGTTTTCAAGATTAAATTACATGATTCCTTACTACTAATCAAAAAAATTTGTTAACTTGTTCTGTCGTAGGTTAATCGTAATGACCTCATGAAAAGAGGTCACAAATCAAAAAACCAAACTATATTAATTAATCATGTTGTGCGGCTTCATCCCTCAGATCTGATTCAGTCACTCCAGCTTGCATGGCCATATCAACACTCTGAAAAAATATTTTTTCAATAATTAAACAAACATAACACAAGTAAATGAAATAAATTTCAAACATAAAGAATTAGTTAATATTTATCATTCACGTACATCAGACATAGTACTAGCAAAAGAATCGAATGCTTGTTGATCTGGGAATACAACTCGAATACGACTTTTATCTGCATTTTCATTGCCCGTGAGATTAATGAAATCCCATTCAAAAGTATTATCCCCCGTAGACTGTAACACAAAAAACAAATCATATTCAGTAACATTTTGGACCATACAGAAGAAGTACAACAACTATTAAGTGAAATAATAATAAAAGTGTAGCTTACAGTGACGGTAGCTTTAGTTGATTGAATCAAGTCACATGAAAAAAAAACAGATTAGGAGACATAATTAGAAAAATTTCAATTTATTCACGTTAATTTAAAATTTTATTACTGCAAACTTACTCTCTGTTGCAACAAAATGTTCGATCTCGTCCGTATCAGAAAGGAAATTAAATCGAGCACAGTAGTGCTCACCATCATAAACGATCTTAACTTGACCCTCACCCATGTCTTGAAAATCTGAGAATATGGGATTAAAAATTTGTAAAATATTCACCTCGTAAAGTTTTACTGCTGAATGTATCAATTAAATATGTTAATTTACCTTCATTAGTTCCTTTCCGACAGAATACATGACCATCACTTAGAAACATTGTCTCGTCTTCTTCATCTTCATAGTCCTCATCACCATTTTCATCAAGATTGTTTAGACCATCTACAGTTGAGGGTACAGTGGAATCGATAGCACTGAATCCTCCACCAAATATAGAGTTACTCGTTGTAATTGATGACATATTCTCTTTCGAAAATGTAAAATTAGGATTGAATGAAAAGGTAGGGACATTCATCTTGAATGCATCTCCTCCTGTCGTCGTGGTCACAGCTGCTGGTGCCGTTGTCGAGGGGTAAACAGGTAATGAAAAACTGAAATTGGATAACGCACTAGAAATTTTCGTGGCATCGCCACTACCCGCGAGGACACGAGGATCAGCTGTATGTGGAATGTTGGCTTTATTGTTTATTGTAGTATTTTTTGTTAGTAACTCCTTCAAAGTCTCATTCTTTGTAGAGTCTTCTGGACGTTGTGGTTTGGGTAAATCCTCAAAAGTGGGCACCTCTCTGCCTTCCAAGACGGAAAAATCAAAAGTATCCGGATCACAACCACGGCAAGGAGGGTCATGAGGACCCTTGTGCTCAGATTCTTGGACAGCTGGAGAAGAAGATGAACCAGGTTTAGAAGAACCACACGCCACACAAACAACTTTGTCCTTGTCATTATGAGTGTAACAACCATCACAATTCCATTGTCCATCAGGCTTTTTGAATAATTCAGCGAAGGGCTTCACTAGTTTTTCTGGTTCTGGTGTCTTTGTTGTTGTTTTCTCTGGGCTACCAGATTGACTCACAATTGAAATTGCCAATTCGATTTGTTTCTTAAACTCGTTGGCCTAATGGAAAATATTCAGAAAAATGTATTAATAATTAATAAAATAATGATCCAACAAAAAATATGTTCGATTACTAGTACACACAAATATAATTTCATTTAGCTTTCTCATGATATAATCTTTACCTGTTCTTCTTGACCAAATCGACAAACAAAAATTTCAGTTTTTGGACCCTCTTCCGCTTCAGCAAAATCTAGTGCAGTCCATGTTAAATTTTTAG
>WJFB01004320.1:0-10441 GCA_009870185.1 Pygmarrhopalites habei | reverse complement strand
CGAGTCCGATTCTATAAGGCTAGGGTCAAATGGTTCAATTGTTCCAGGGTAAATATTTTCCAACACAACTATATACGTATTGTATAATAATAATATGAAAATTGTCATTTTTTGTAGCTGACAGGAGAGACATTTGTCTCTGTACCAATTGAGGAAAATGATGATGGTGTTGATGATGATGATGACGAGGAGAACAGTAAAAGACAAAATGGTACATTTTCTCGTAGACATGCCCTCACTCCACGACTATTTGATCAGAATAAGGTATGTCCCATGTCACTGATATTATTATGAACTCTTACAGCATTTGTAGATGAGTGATATGGCCAAAGTTGTAAGAGTAAAAACTGACATTTTTTCAGCTTGTAGATGACGGCGACAAGTGTCCGGGGTGTCACTCATTGTCATCAAAGAAAAAACCAGTTGGTAGTACAACTTGCAAACCTTGTAATGATTTGACTAGGAAGAAACAAAAAAAAAAGTCAATTGTGATGGTCCTGTTCTTTTTAACAGGACCATCCATTTGTATTTTTTAACTAATTAAAAAATAATTGTACACCGTTTTGGATGCCGCAATTCAAGCTTGCATCGTGTGTTCGGTGTAAGTTGGACAGATTAGGAGTGACTGAAAATATTGATAATACTCCTCCTCCTCCCTCCTCTCAACCAGGAGGTTTCGGATATTTTGAAGATTTGTCCAATCTCAACCTTGTGAATTTGTTCCCGGAGGAAAGTACTGCTACTACTGGAGCTGTCATTGTTAGGGTCATGAATTTTGCCCTGGAAGACAAGAGAGTAATGGGAAACTATCTCATCAAGTTTGAAAAGACCGATCCGTGCATGAAACATCCCTATCATTTTCAAAAAGTAGTTGCAGACGAAGTACATAATGGGAGTAAAGATCTAGCAGACCGAAAGTCTGTGTCAATGGTAAAAGTTGAAAATCGACTCATAAACTTTAATACAGTTGAGTCGGGAGAGTGGACTCCAGAGACTACTTGTGAAATAAATTCATACTGTGTAAGTCTCTCTCTCTCTCTCTCTCTTTGTATGTATATGTATGTCTGTGTACAATGAAAATTATAGCTACACCTTGTACTCATGAACAATTCATTTTTTTTAATAGTTGGCTGACATTTTCGCAACACCCTTATTAAATGACAAAAAGGATACTCCTGACTCTCCAGGGACTCAAAGAATTCAGATGGAAATTCTCAACTTGTCATTTAAGATTAGTCTGGACTATGAGTACATTACACTCGAGTGTTTTGATTTTCATCTATTGAATCGGGGAGCTATCATAACTTGGACTGCAACTGACGAAGAATTGTCATTTGGTGATATGCCCGAAAGTCAACTAGGACATGTATATATGCATGGTTTGAAACTAAAGAATCCTGAAGCTGTGGGGATGTTGGACGCTGTATATGTAAGTACTGAGTTCTTCCTACTTTTCAAAATATACTGTCATCATGCTTGTGTGTCTACTTTTCAATTTAATAGTGTGTACTCTATTTGTCTGTTTAAAAGGTTTATATCGGAAGTACACATAGTGAGAGAAACCAGAGCAATGCCTCACTAACAAGTTTCATGTTGTTCAAGAACAAATTTCCAGAATCAAAGGAATTCAAAACCGAACTATTTTATATTCCTGAATCAAAAGAGAAATCAGTTCCTTCATCCTCGACTGCTCCTCCTGCAGCTGAACGGCCAAAGAAAGTTAAAAAGGAGGATCATGTGACGAGAGTTGAGAGTCAATTCATTTTAGCTTTCCTCAAGGCTAAATTGAATAAATGGTCTTTCAAAAATTTCACTCCTCCGTATCCTACAACAACAAAGTATAAGAAATACTGGTCTGATTTGGAATTTGGCTCTGATGATCTCGACAAACCTATTGTCCTCCTCAACAAAAATATTATGGGACGAAATTACACAAAGAAAGAAATGGATTTTCTGTGTTCAATCCTTAGTTAGTACAGTTTTGCTCAAAGCGGACATGACTGTTCATTATGACTGGGATTTGGATTCACTGAAACATTAATCTTACTTTGGTAACATTTTTTTCAACATTTTCTTACTCATTTTGCACATGTATTGTTGTTATGTACATAATATGTTTCTCCGTCATTGCATTAGTTTTTTTTTAAAAAAGTTGAGAACATGTCGATTTGCATAAGGTTTCTCACTTAAACGGAACAAAAATGCATGTATAATGCATAAACAAACGTTCTGAAACGTATACAAAAAAAATTTACTTTACATTTGACTGTATTAAAAGCTGAATCATTTCATCTCGAGCTAAAAGGACCTGGAAATTGTCAAAAATTGTCACACAATCAGATTAAAAGCTTACACAAATGTTGTTATTGACTCATCAATTCATATAATGACTCATAACACTCACCTTTGGCAAAACATCAATATTAAATCTTCTTGACAATTTTGTGAGATCAGTCTTGGTGTCATCATTATCAGTGTACCAAAGTTGTTCCACGTTTCGAATAGGATTAGTCCACAATAGGTCACCATAGTCAACATTTGTCTGGTCATTTCCTTCAGGATTTTTGGTAAACGCAGCTGACTGTACAGTCTCCCAGTTAATTGTTGTCCATTTTCCACCATAATAATCCCTTGAATCCCAGAAAAATGTTATTTAATTCATTTAATTGTGTAGGCAATCAAAGTATCTACGAAGAATCAAAAAACTAAACTGGATAAATATCACACAAGCCATGAATCTGCGTATCATTTTCATGGATAAAATAAATAGAAAAGTGGGTACCTTGGGTCCAAGTGTAACACAGTATGTCCATTTCTTGACACAGCAGCTGACACGATAGACTCGGCCAGTCCTGTGCCCACGACGATCACGTCCAATTGTGATGGTAAATCTTCCATATTTCGAAAAAATTAAAATTTTATTCTCCTTGTTTTTTTTCTCCGTCTTGAATTCGACAGTGGCGGCGAAGACACGGAGCTCTACTTCGCTAGATAAATTCTACATGTTAGTCATTCAGATTCTGGATTTTTTCTTTTCACTGAAAAGTTTTCAGAAAAGTCTAGAATTAATGATGTAAAAGTTGTTTGACTTTTCAGTGCTTTTGACCTTATCATGACGAGATGATAATGGATGAAAATGTAGGTCAAATAGGAAAACCTAAAGGAATCTTTGTTCCTAATAAAAAGACATATGGACAGTTTATGAAATAAATGAATAATAGTTGGTGAGCAAGACGATTACGAAACAAAACAAATTTCATGATTTACTGATGTTGTGTCAAGAGTAAATAATTAAACACAAACACAGTAAATATACAATATATATTATGCAGGTCATTACAAACACATATATTTTACATCTGTCCTGTCAACCAGGATTTTATTTGTTTCCGTCCCTACATGTCGCGGAATTTGAGGATTTTACGGACATCATTTCACACACATACTTCACAACATAGTATTCTCATAATATGTTTCTCCGTCATTAAATTAGTTTTTTATCGAAATATTATTGGAGTTTTTCTTTCTTTGTATATATATAATTCTTTTGCACATTATTTGGTTAGAAAAGAAGCGTGCTCATTCCACCCATTTCACTCTGTTCCTTGACAAAGATCTCAAAGTATTGGTAAATGATGGTCACGGCGAGTAAGATTCCAGTCCCTGACCCGATTGCTCCCAAAAAGTCAGCCAGGACGGACAGTGCCCCAATGCAAAGACCACCAAATGCAGCAGCTGTAGGAATGTATCTGTGAAATTTCAAAAGAAATACTTAGTTTAGACAAGTGACATGCAATCGTTTTTCTCAAAGAGTATTTTAGAAGGGAGTAAAATCAAATGATTCTTGTCAAAACTAGTCGGCATAATAGTTCGAAAATTGTGTGTGTTGTGTTCGATATTCTTAGACTGTACTGCATATGAAACGAGATTGCAAACAGGTGGAGATATTGCTATTGATTTTCTCCATACAACATATTAAAATGTTGTTGTAAGGCAAGCTTCCAGAAATAAAAGTCCTGAGAAGCTATACAATGGAGAATTAAAAATACCATATAGGAGCATCAAATTTTCCGAGTACCTATTCAACTCGTGGATCAATGACTTGTCTCGATGGCCTCTCATAATCATCTGTTGTTCTTTAAGCTGTTTGGCCACATCCTTGGCAGATGAGCCTGATACATCAATCCAGGTTTTTGAGAAAAAGGCACAAGAACCAAGCATGAAAACAATGTAGAGCATTGCATGAATAGGATCTTCAACAATGTGGCCCAATGTTTCTGGAGGACTCAAATAGTAGCATAAACCGCCTATAGGATATGATCGAGCGGGACCACCTCCACCAATGTCCGCCCAAGTTCCAAGAAGGTTGACAAAGAAGTTTCCCTGTATAATGGAATCCAGAAAAAAATAGTACGACGTTATATAAAATCTCTATCAAATACATGTAAAATAATAATCATTTTAAAAATAATTATAATAATGATCAGAAGGACCAGTCATTCATAGTCAATCAGACTGGGGCGGTATATAAAGTCATCATTTCAATCAAAATATAAATTAAATGTTATTAAATAAAGAGCCATCAGGAACACACACTTACATGAAATTTGACAGCCAACATCTGCGAGATGACATACAGATTTGACACGAGAGCAGATTGAAGAATAATTGGGATGTTAGATGTATAAAACAGCTTGATGGGATAGCTGCTGTACTGACCCCGGTAACGTGCCGATTTGATTGGTAGATCGACTCTGAAACCCTGAAAATTCAAAAGAAGAGTAAAGTGTCATTTTAATTCAGATATGAAAAATAGCGTGTTTACTTGTGTATATTTTTAAAATTTTTAGATCAATGTATGTATTCGTACTTGGAAGTAAATGACGACACCAAAGATGAGAACGGTTGCCAACAAGTTCATGAGATTTGGAAGATTCTGACGGTAGAATGCTTCTCTGAGTCCTCGGACCTTATCTTGTCTGGTGGCCAGCAAATGGAAGAGAGCAATCACTGCACCTTCGAATTCCGTTCCTCGTCCAGCGTTGACCGTTGCAGGACTGAATGCTTTCCAAACAATACTGAAGAACAAATAAATAAACAATGTTATTCTTGCAAATATCCTTCTTATTAGTAAATTATTTGAAAGTCACAGTGATTAAAAGTTTACTTACGTTTCGCAAACATTGGTTGCAATGAAGAGCGAAATTCCGGATCCTATGCAATACGAAATAAAATTAGATATACATAAAATAGATGAAAGTCTTTAACTATCTCTGTATTAGTAATGATTAATATGGGATCAGAAGGACCAGTCATTCATAGTCAATCAGACTGGGGCGGTATATAAAGTCATCATTTCCCAACTTTGGACTATTTTTAACAACAATTTACATATCGTCATTTACAAACTTACCGAGACCATAACCCTTTTGCAAAAGTTCATCCAATAGCAAGACAATGAGACCAGCCACAAACAGTTGGATAATAATGAGTAAGCAAACTCCAGCTCCAATATCTGCTGGGTCACCGTACAGTCCAGTCAGTACGTAAACGATGGCTTGACCCACCGTAATCACCATACCGAATACTATGACATTGAAAAAGAGCCCATGTTTATTTAGGAAAATTTGTAGGCAGATGAAAAGTTATCACCAGTATTATCACCACTATAAGATATAGGTTAATCTGTTATGTAACAACATTGATGAGTTGTACTCACATTTTTGTGCTCCATTAAAAAGTGCTCGATCCTTTGGAGTATCACCGACTTCAATGATTTTAGCTCCAGCTAATAACTGCATTATCAAACCTGTAGGTATAAAGACATAACATGGATTATTAAACAAGAAGTCTTCATCTGAAACGACATACTTTTATATTTTTCGTCATACTTTTAGCACGTTTTTTAATACGATTGACATAAAAAACTGACCTGATGTCACAATCGGAGAGATACCCAATTCCATGAGGGTACCACGATTTGATGCCAGAATAACACGAATCCAATAGAAAGGATCGGCAGAGCTAAAAATATACAACAGAGTGATTAGAAATTCGTCTTACTTTACGTACATATTGTACATACACATTAATAATTACAATTAATATAAAGTCCCTTGAAATACTTGTTCAAATTTACAGTGCAATACGGTGTAATACACACTGTGTATTACACAATGTCTAGAATTTTTTTTTAAAAAAAAAAAAGACCGGAACAGTTCTTAATTGTAATTATACTTAATTAATTAATTATAATTAAAGAGCAATTAAATTTTTTATACTCTGATGACATTATTCCAAACAATGGGATCTATATAAAGGAAATTAAAAGAAATTTCAAATTTGTATGTATTAAAAGACCTGTTGTTGTTTAAAATGGACACAAACATATTTTTGACATAAAAAAAACATTGGATGCATAAAATTAAATTAAAATTGAATGATATTTGTAGACAATCTGTTATGAATATTAATGAATGAATGAGTGAGTCTTACCTGACAGCATACTAGGAAAATAAATAATGTAATCGCTGTCCATAGTACTTTTTCTCTGAATTGGATTTTTCTCTCTGGTTTAGCAATTTCAGGTAATATACTGCAAAAAGGTTTGATAACCTCTAGGAATTTAATCCCCATCTTGAAGGAATAATTTTGTTAAAAACGGTGTTGAACTAAAGTTAGAAGCACCTTGCCAGCCGTTTAAAGACGGCGTATGGAAAGTCTAACGGGAGTCTCTCTCTTTGGAAGAATTCTCCCTCACCTTTGAAGAACCAACTTGTCACGCTAAAGCTAGGAATCAAACTAAAATAGCGATGTATTTAACCCTTTCTCCTCTCTATCCCTTCTCAGCTCTCGATCTGTTTGCCGGTACGCGAAGCGAAATGTGGATGAGCCGTATGTACTTTACACAGTCCTCTGCCTACCACGTCTACAGCCTTTACAAAACACGTCGATGTCTTCGTTGCTGACGTGGCCGACACTAAAATGGCCCCAGCCCCAACGTACACGAGAAAGCATTCCAAATCATATCCTTGTCTTCGGGAAAGAGAGAGGTTCAAAATCATTTTCAACTATTTTTTTTCCAAGATTGAGATGAAATTTTACAGCTAATTTTCATGTGACAGAGAAACCTGTCAATTAGATTTATTATAATGTAAGAATGAAATCACAATATAATAGTAGATTAAAGATCATCTGTTCGTAGTATTTCTCCTATAAAAAGCTGTATAGTACTCTATTAAGTATTTTGTTATTGCTATTAACATGGAATGCGCGTCTTATTACATTACTTATTATTATTGAGTATGTTGTAGAAGGAGAAGAAGAAGACAGAAGAAGCTGAGATTACTCGCGTGTCATCATCATCATTCATAACATTCATGATTTTTAGCAGCTATCAGATAGCTGCATTACTTACAAAAAGAATGAAAATGCTATTATATGCATATTCTGCATAATTCGATAGTATAGAAAGAGTATTAACGTTATTAGGTATGAGTGTTAATAAACAAGTAACACAGACTATTGTTCCTAGGAACTATGACTCTAAATATTCAGTGCTGCTGGCATATAAGGTGCTCCATTAGTACGCTTTAATAGACAATTTTGAATCCATTAAAGCTCATCTTTAAGTTCATCCTCTGCGCTATTTCGTTCTGATGGCACACATTCACAAATTGTCGGTTTCACCAAATCTGGCTGCTTCACGAGCTCCATATCTGGTCGAATTTCAACTGGATTTTTTAGTCGAGTTGACCACTCCTGTTGCAACCAAGAACAAATGAATCATACCGACATTAACCTTTGAGGTCAACCACAATAATAGCTATATAGCTACGAAGCAACCCTTTCGTACAATTTTTTAAAGACTGTTATATTGTAGGACTTATACTATGGGCCCCATATGTATGTTAACAATGTCGAGATAAGATTACCTTAAATGCTTGTACATGGTAACAGAATACATCTAAAGGCATGAGATTTTCTTGAGCGAATTTTCGTCCATTTTTACCAATCCTTTCCACATCTTCATCATGATCCTTTGCCCATTGAATTTTCTCAATGAGATCCTCTAGGTTAGCTTGTATTGGAATATAATGGATCCATGGTTTCAAATCCTTGTAAAAATGCTCAAAGTATTGTGAATCAGTTTTCATAACCACACCATCTCCACCAAGAAGAAAGGGGAAACGGTAAGCTGCTACTGTCCCGTCAATATTTAACTGGTATTTGTACTATAAAAATAAAAGATTTCATATTAGTAAAATTGTACTACTTGCGTTGTATGAGTTGAATATTACAATGCTTTTTGGATATATACAATAAAACTCACATCAAAGAATTTGAAAAATGATACATGTTGGGCTCGAGGTCCATAAATGTGTTCTTGATCACGAAAGAAAAAGAAATTGGTAAGTGAGACATTGAACATGTCAGGGTATTTGCGTGAAAGTTGGACCAAGTCGAGCCTCTCTCTTCTGGAGTCACGACCACGCCAGAACAATTTTGGAATTTTGTTTTCCCAGTTTTTCTATTTAGTAATAAAAAAAAGTCATTTTTTAAAAACGTACACTTGTCGTCGGATTTTTCACATATCTTTAAATGTCTTTGGTGAACAACACGAAGAAAAAGCTTTCTTACCTGTGATCCTGATTGTACTGTCATCATATCCAAGGACACGCTAAACAAAGAAGAATAAATTCAGTACAAACGATATTGGCATACAAAATGGTTGTTCATGATGAATATTTACCGTCCCATTCCCTCTAAAGATGCTTCAGTTAATTCATAAGTAGGAAGAAGTATGTCGGCAGTCGTATTAGATTTACACCATGAAAAGATTGGAAGTAATGGCTTAACCCGGGCAATGTCAATAAAAGGCCAATCTCCCAAATTTATCAAAAATTCGACATCAGGGAGATACACTTTACGAGTTAAAGACAAGAGGATGGCATCCGGAAATATATGAAATCCAACATGTTGACCATAGCACTTGCGATAGACCTAAAACAAAACAAATTTTAAAACATTAAACTTATTTCTCTTTACAAAAAATATATCTCGAATTGTGTTGTTGTTAATAACCAACTTGATTGTCTTTGACGGTGTAATGACAAAAACTGTGGGATGCTGGCCGATGAAATTTATCTATAGCTTCCTGAAGGACAGTATCAAAGTCAACTGAAGGGAAGGGTTCCAAATCTTTTTCCAATTGTTTATTTTCCTTCGAACAGTTACTTAGCAGTAACCATCGCTCAGCTTCTAGTCGGGGACAGTAACAAGTATCAGGATGAACAGGGTCTAAGGATTCATAGATAATGATGTTATAATTATTAGGTTTTTCGTAATAAGCAATTGAACACAATCTATTAAACTGCTACGTAAAGCTCACAATTAATAGTGTACGGTGACTGTGCCACATGTTTGTTACGAAACGTGACAATTATTCGAAAGCCCTTTAAACATGACTGTTGAAAAACGAAAAAACATCTTCAGTACAAATGAACATGTTAAGAATTTAAACAATATAAGAACATAAATCAATGTAACCTGGTATAATTTGTAGCGAACAATAAAGCTTCCATCTCTACGATTGAGGACTTGTGTCCACACTTGCTTTTCTCCATTACAGTCAATCCTTACTTTCAAGTCATCCTCGTATTCGTTGGATGTGTTGAGTCTAAAATATGTAAAAAAAAATTTTTAATATATAATTATATAATTATCATTTTGTTCACATACTTATTTAATGCATAATGTGAGTCATATTTATTGAATGAGTTTGAAGAGTTCTTACTTATTTCCATGATGATCAACAAGTTGAACGTAAAAGTATCTTGCAGGTAGAACAATTTTGTGTGGATAAAGACCAGGACCAGATATTTGAGACTTTTGAGGATTGACAACTTCCTTTACTTGTATATTCTTGACATGAGCGTCGTCTGTAACAATTATATTGAATTCTGAACCAGATGATACTTTAAGCCGTTCCGACTTGTGAGCCACAATTAGACCACAGACAAGGATGATTCTAAAATCAATCATTTAATGATTATTAAACTCACAATCATGATTCGTGTGAATGTGAATATGAAATGCAGAATTTTACCTTAGAAGCATTTTATTGTCACACTCCTATTGAACCGTCAAATCGTCAACTTAACTCGGGTGTCATCAAGCCTACTTTTAACTCACCCAGCACCATGTCAGTTGTCCTCCATTTCCTTAAGGGCACAGGTCGTAGGTCCTTGACAATAACTTTTTACGAGCGATTGAACACTAGACTGAGAGTCTCACAGTGTACCGACTGTGGGACTGGTAGCGGATCTTTTTTCCCGGCGTTAAAAATTAGAATATCAGTAAAACACGCTCCGTACGCGGTACACCAACCGTATGTACATAATATCAAAGCCTACGGTACACGGGCGTGTTTTCATTGAGT
>WJFB01004319.1:0-10442 GCA_009870185.1 Pygmarrhopalites habei | reverse complement strand
TCCAAAATTTCAACAATTTTTTTGACGGTGTTAGAGATTTTTTTAAAATGCTACAAGTGACATGTGTATAGTAGGAGACCAAGTGCCCAATGTGCAATAGTTAGATTTACATGAAAAAAAAGTTTTTTTTTTTGCATTTCCGTGCTCAATTCTTTCTACTCAAAAGCAATTATTTTAATCGTCTTGTGACCTTGTCTTTATTAATTAAGACTAGGAATTGGGAACCAATAATCATTATCCTTAAGCTTGAGTGGTCATCTACTTTAATTTGGATGCAAATTGAACACGGATGAGACAGACGAATGAGGAAACCTTTCAATATGAGCTCATCTTCCTTTTGCTCAATCACAGTTTTATTTTGTGAACGGCACATTTTTGTTCCAAATAGAGAAGATGGGAATCATACGACCACATTGGACCCTGTTAAGTTTCTTCATTTTTTACACTTTACACCCCACAAGCGCTCCACCACCCCTTCAAAATGGACAAAGATGTAAGTTGTTTTGAAATAATTTGTACTACTAGTGGTCACTGAAAATTGTCATTTTTACAGGGGTGCCTGATCCAACTTGTCCTCAGACTCGTGGAGGAGTATACTTTGACCCTGATACTGAGTCAAGATGCCATTGTTGGGGTCATCAGGGGTATATATGTGAACCCCCTGATAATACTGTCAATTCCGGTGGAGGAGGAGATAGGACTGGTCGTGGAAGAGGTAAGCACACACACAAATTTTAATGTTAATTGTCATATAAATACGTGTGTATGATTTGCAAATTGTAGGAGGAAATAATGGAAACTGGAATACTGGCAATGGAAACCCAGGAAATGGAAATGGTCAAAATGGTTGTCCACCAACGGCTCGTGTCTGTATAATCAATAACAATTCCAACCAAAATTCCAATCAAAATGACAACAAGAATCAAAATAGGAACAAGAATAACAACGGGAATAGTGACTACCCAAATTACGATCAGTCTAACTGAAATTATGTGAAAATGTGTTTAATACTTGCGCCAAATTAAAAATTCATTTACTGCTGAATTGTGGGTGATACTGATTAATTTCCACACAGAGTTGCAGAGGACGTTTAATTTAAGTTGAAACTAGAATTTGCATTCATGTCTTAAAAATGTGATTCATTCTTGACCACAGATATTAAGAGATTCTTTTTTTTACTACAATGGAAATCAAATTGCAAATTTTAAATGTGAGACAGGTTTGTCTCTCAAAGACGTAATCAAAGCATTTATTATACTACACTTGTACTTTGTCCCGTAATAAAATTGACTCAAACTTCCTTATGTGCTAACAGGTTGGCATTATATTTTAATATTTTACGTCAGTTGTGTGTGCTGGAATTTCCTTCCTACTGGAAACTCAGACTTTGTACTTGCAAAAAAATGTTGTACCTTGCACCTAAAGAGAATGGAATTTGATACCCATTATATTTTAATGATACTCAATATTACTAAAAATATTCTCAGTAATATTTTATAGAATTGGGATAATGAGTATTGATTTTATAATTTCTCTTAATTGGATGTCTATTTATGGAACGTAATCCTTTTTATTTTTGGAAACAGCACAAATTATGTCACAAGCTTTTATCGGATTTAATTTGAAATTTCATAAAAGCTTCATAATGTTCATTCCACTCAAAAGTTGAACAAAGTGTTCATAGTTTTACGTGTGCAAATGGGTCAAGTAACATACAAAAGTGTGTTATGAGAGTACACTTTTATGCCTGTCAGTCCCCGTCACACACACTCACTCCGAATGTATAAAATATTCATCCATTCCATTACTGTATGGAGAGTGCAAAGATATTGATTGGTATTTTGTTAAAAAGGTCCATGTGCGTGTCTGACATACCAGTCTTTCTTTCTTAAAAGAGAGAGCAACAGTATACTACTACAAAGTACCCAAAGGCCCCAGGACTCCCTAGAAACACTCTGGAAACACTGTTATACTAGTCCCTTTAATTATAGTAAAGTGGAGTCGGCTTCAAAGCAAAGAGTCCCTTATTCCTCATTGTACTCAAGTACCCTCACATAACAATAATATAAGAAAGGTCCAGGTGCCAAGGGTCCCCTTTCTCCATGTGGAAATTTCTTGGAAGAGGAGGTAAACATATAGAATGCCGTAAAATTTTGTAGAGTTTATTCTTCTCCCTGTCTATATTTAAACCGGGACTCGGGATCCAATGCTTTGAGAGTCATTCATTCATCGACCCACTACCCGTAGACTACCCGGGTAAGTTAGACTTTGCCCTCGAGTGGAATTTTCTCTCGTGTGAAATACAGCAAAGCGGAAAAATATTTCCACATTTAGTGTTCTATTTTTAATACCTATATACGGCCAGCTTCAAGCGGGCTCCGGTTTCGGCTCTTTTATTTTTTGACAGTTAACTATTATTATCATTTAAACGACTTTCTGGAATAAAGTGTGTCACTTTATCATATCAAACTCAATCAAAAGTGTACGGTGACATCCGAGTGAATTTTGACTGATATCCTTTAGGTGAGTGTGAAATAAACGTTTATTGTTTCCTTGAATCGCTCCTCCGCAACAATAAAATAATAATAATTTGTTTAACTGTCTTTAAAGTGTTCCAAAGACAGACAGGCTTTTCCACTACTATGTACTACTCTGTGAATCTTTAATTTTGTGCAAATTTTGTGTGTACTCATTTTCCCTTTTCTTTACAATATTTCCAGAAAATTTACAAAAGTGATTGAATTGAATCTCTACTGCCACTAAATATTCTACTGACTGTCTGATTACCTTTCATCGTCAACTGAATCCAGTGTCATTGACAGCCGTTTATCCAGTCTCTCTCTCTCTCACCGGAAATCGTAAAAAAAATATTTTTTGATGATAATAATACTAAGTGTTAATGATATATCACTGATACTCGCACAGTTTTTCTATTATTCATTAAGTACGAATGAGTTTATTATTATTATTGTAACAATTGTTGTACATATTTACATATAGTACTAACAAAGTTGTATGGTATCTACTATACACTATAATTATAAAGAGCCGGTCCGATGCACAAGTACTTGATTGAAGATCTTGTTTTTTTTCGGTATTAATTCCAAACGTAATCCACGGTTCAGTTCTTGTTAATATTGTAATGAGTAATGACCTAAGTACATACAGTGTGTATTAGTTAAATATAAATCTCAAGGGCAGTCTCCTCATCGTTAAGTATTTACTAGTAAGTACACAGTTATAACTCTGAGGAAGCTGTACTTACTGTGAGGAAGAGTGAGAGTAAATTTATATGAAAGAGGACACAAGTAATTAATATTACAACAACAATGGTACATAGTACATGTAAGTAAGTACTTATTTACTAGACAGGTAAATAACAGAGAAGAGAACAGACGTTGATTTTTTAGCAAGGGGTAAAGTCCATTTTCTTCTTCTCAATGGGACTCTCGTCGTCACAATGTAATTTCTGTCTTACTACTTTACTAACAAAGACCGGTTAGCATTCTTCTTCTCACATACTTTTTTGGTACCCCATCCACAATCCTCCCTCTCGATAATGTATAGTAATAGTAGCAGTACGAGATGGACAAGTTATTACATCCCCTCTTGTACTCTTGGTTGTCCAATCCTTTACTCCAATGTTCATTGCACTCAAGAGTAAAGTAAAGTAGAGAGAGGGATCAAAGTGCATCAACACAAAAAAAGTAAAAAAGAGAGTAAACTTTTTCACTGTCCTGTGTGTGTCTTAGTCTCCACAACTTGTCAACATTATCTCGTCCTAGTATTTATGCAGTGTTTATAACAAGAGTAAAACTGTGGGAAAATCCTACATAAAATTATGTAGAGCACAGTTCTTGTAAATTACTTACCTATATATTACTACACTAAGTAAGTGCTTTGTAGGTGAATCGGATACAAAGTGAAGTATTGTACACAGAGAGAGAAAAGTGTTTGTAATTATCATTTGTGCTTTTTGTTTTGACAGAGTGGACTATGCCGGGAGTTTGTGTGGACACAAAAGAATACACAGTATTGTAATACAAAATAATATATAATCATCATCAGTTGTTGTGATCCCTTGTTGGACAACCAGAAACTCAAAATATGGATTCTGTTTACACTCGGATTCGGAAAATTCATAGGGTGAGTTTTGTTATTTATCTAGTACTATATTGAAATACCTATAGTAGATATTTACCTAGGTATTCGATAGTCGGAAGAGTATTAAATACTTTTGGCATTGTGGATAGACAGATTATGTAGATTTGCAAATATTTTACTGTTACTTTGACGTAACAGGATAGGGCAGGGAGACAATGTTTGGAGGGATGAGGGTAATGTAAGATCTAATGTGTGTGTTTTAACACACAGTCAAAGTTAGTAGAGTGTGTGTGTGTAACACACTTTGAATTTCAGATGTAATACAGAGAAGCACTAAAACATCCATGTATGAATGAACTTTATCTGTAGACTGTAGTTACATAGAAAGTTTCCTTTCAGTACAAAAGTCTGTCATTGGCCATACCCATAGGGAAATGAGTAAGTGCTAAATAATACTATACAAGTTGGTTCCTTATATTATATCTGTAGACTTACACATGAGGAACTCCTCTGAGATTGCATATTCTCTCTCTCATCTCTTATGTCTCCACTGACCTAATGTGGCCATCAGCGATTTTTGTGAATTGTGAAAGGCAGCGTAAAAATTGAATTAAAAAGATATTACACAAGAGCTCACAGAGTTAGGAAAGATTGTCAAAAAGTAGCTCTGCATGTGAAATTAAAGGTGTTACATTGTATATTTTAGCTCTTTGATTATCTTGAGATATTTGAGGAAGGGCAGTTAACACTCTGTTCAATGAAGATGATTTTGTTTGTTTACACCTTAATTTAATGAAGGCATGCATTTATATGGATGTTAGCAAATGCACAGTTTGTTGTCTAAATAAAATACTTTTGAAATAATTTAATCCATAGCGTAACTTGACACATGGTTACTACCCTGGTTCCTTGACAAGTCTCATTGTCTACACAACCCTGGTGTACGCCTCGTATGTTTGTGGTCTGGATCTCACTCTTGGCCTCACATCTTACCTCCAAAGTTTACTCAGCCAGTAAGTTTTATTAACAATGTAAATTATAATTCAATTTTTTTTTCAAAAAAAAATAATTTGCATAATCTAAATTGTGTGAATCTTGTCAATTATTAACAGCAGCAGATTCGTATACTTGACAAGTCGGGTTTGGGCCTGCTTCGTCATTTGGACTGTATTTTGTTTGGGACGAAATTTGGTGCTCAAAGGTCTTTTAGCGTACAGGGGTAAGTCGATTATGTAATTGACTCAAATATTGTAGTAAAAAAATTGACAGTGCTTTTTTAAAAAGAAATAACATGTGTGAAATTGTACTAAACTAAAATACAAAATACAAAATACCAATATTAATTTAGGTTGGATGCATGAGGGTAGCAAACCATCACTAACCACCAAGTTAGTTATACTGTCTATCAAAATCTTAACTGGATTTTCCAACCCTGTTAGTAAAAAGTTGTATGGATTACAAGGAGCTCTCCCCTCGTTACCTCTTCCCACAGTCGAACAATCTGTGAATCGGGTAGGATATCAGTACAATTTCCAAAGCTACAATTTAATGTGATAATTTTTTTCATTTGAATTTCATTTGACAATATTATTTTTGACAGTACTTGGAGTCAATACGTCCCTTGGTGGATGATGAGAAACATGTCAGTCTAACAAAATTGGGAGAGGAATTTAAAAATGGAATCTCTGCCAAGCTTCAAAGATATCTTTTCTTCAAATCTTGGTTAGCACAAGGAAAAATAGTAGTAATTTTGTCAATTGTTTAATCACTGGCTCAAAATATTAATTTAATTATGTGTTTCAGGCTGGCTCCCAACTACGTTACCGATTGGTGGGAGGATTACGTAAGTTTTTTTAAAAATAAAAAATCTTATAAAAATCTCATTGTACTACAAAACATTACAATGTAAACTTTTTTTACTGAAAATTAAAGGTGTATTTGATGGGACGTCCCCCAATTCTAATCAATTCGAACTACTACGGTCTTGACGTCATTAATCGACCTACTGCAAATCAAGCGACGAGGGCAGCTCAACTCACATATGAAGCCCTGTTGTTTAGACAGGCTATCGAAGATAATAAGCTGGAACCGGTAATTAATTAATATGTCCCAATAACAGTTGTAGTTGACCATGAATTATCATGTAAAAACTAACTGATCATTTGTTCACACAGTTGATTGGAAATGGAGTGATTCCGCTATGTTCCTGGCAGTATGAGCGATTTTTCAATACATGTCGAATTCCAGGGGAGACAATAGACACGATTCAACACGTTGAAGACAGTGATCACATCATCGTTTATAGTAAGGGAAAATACTATCAAGTCCTTATTCGGCATCCTGGAGGAAAATATCGGAGGGGTCGTACGCTCAACTTGGCTGAATTGCAAGCTCAATTTATGGCTGTCTTGAAAGACTCTGAGACTTCGTCCCCGTCAAAAGGGGAAGAAAAACTTGGAGCATTGACTGGATGGGATAGAACAAATTGGGCCAAAACAAGGGCATCCTTCCGTGGGGTTAATAAAGAATCCCTCTACCTGATTGAAAAGTCTGCTTTTATTGTGATTCTGGATGAACAAGACTACTCGGCGGATCTGGTATTTTGAGAAAAAAAATATAAGTAGTAGTAGTATTCACAGTGGACATTTTACTTCAAAAGTATTGATTTAAATGAAATTGCATTTTTGTTTCCAGACTGGAACTGAGAATGAACATTTTGATTATTTTGCGAAGAGTTTGTTCCATGGAAAAGGTTATGATCGGTGGTTTGACAAAACATTTAACGTCATCGTAGGGAAAAATGGACGGGTAATTAAAGAAATTCATATTTTTATTAACCATCATTGCTTTTCTTAAAAAAATACACGGTCACTATTTTATCGGTCTCATGACTTTTACAGGCTGGACTTAATAATGAACACACTTGGGCAGACGCTCCTGTGATGGGGTACGTAATTTTGTTGTACATTGATTAGTTACATACCAAAGCAAATATTACGAGAATTTAATTTTTCATGAACTACTTATTTTAAATGTATTACGCAGGCACATGTGGGAAGTCGCATTAACTCATATCCATGATTTTAAAAAGTAAGTTCTGTAACTATAATTAAGCAATGTATTATCAAAGTTGGGTTACATTTTTAAATGACCTACTATTGACCAATGAATCCATATAGCTATGATGAAAATGGTCTGATTAACTTGCCGATACTACAAACACCACCGCCGATTCAACGACTGACTTGGAATCTCCCTCAAGATACTCTAACGGCAATTGAGGCAGCCAGCAAATGTACCAGAGACCTTATCAACAATATTGACCTAAAAATTTTAACATTTAATCATTTTGGAAAGGGTCTCATGAAGAAGTGCCGTACCAGTCCGGATGCTTTCATTCAAATGGCTCTTCAATTAGCTTACTATCGAGTAAGTCCCTTTCTTGTGCAATAAATATTTGATAGAGGGTTTTATAAGCAACTACAACAATCTTTATTTGATTTTTCTTCTCATTCTACTTACAGAATAGAGGCAGATTCGATTTGACCTATGAGGCTTCTATGACCCGACTGTATAAGCACGGGAGAACTGAAACTGTTCGTCCATGTTCAATGGAGTCTTGTGAGTGGGTTCGATCCATGATGGATAATACTGTCCCTGTAAGAAAAGAATCATTCTTTCTGGTTTTAAATACGAATGTGATTTTGAACGATTTTGGCTAATCTAAAATATATTTCATTTTTGTAGCGAGAGGAACAGATAAAATTATTTCAAAAGGCTTGTGAGACTCATGTGTCCAATTACCGTGACGCCATGTGTGGAAAAGGTTAGCTAATTAATTTTGAACTAATTGATTTTAAATAAGTACAACAAGTAATTTAAAAACAATTGCTCTAGGTTGTGATCGGCATCTCTTTGGTCTCTATGTCGTGGCAAAATATCTGAAAGTGGACTCGCCATTCCTTCGCGTAAATTTAATATATTTTTACATTTAAGTGTATTATAAAGAAACAATTCAATCACGGAATAGAAATTTAATTTTGAAACATTTAACTTGTAGGAAGCACTGAGCAGACCCTGGCTACTCTCCACATCCCAGACACCCGCTAGTCAAAAGAGTGTCAACAAAGATCCACATGGTCTCATTTCTGCCGGAGGTGGGTTTTAGCCGCTAATTATATTATGCAGTGAATCAAAATTTTAATTCAATTTCTAATTAATCAATTAATGTTTCTTCATGTTTTTACAGGCGGCTTTGGACCAGTTTCAGGTATGTAGTTATTTTTTCGGACTCCTAAGTTACTTAAGTAGGTACAGTCTGTATTCTACGTAATACTTATTTTCGATTTAATTCAATTTACAGAGGACGGATACGGCGTTAGCTACATCATTTGTGGAGAGGAACTAATATTTTTCCATGTGTCTTCGTTTAATTCTTGTCCATCCACGGTTAGTTTGTGTGTTCATATAATAAAATAATGTCAACAGTATTCAGTTCATGACTTTTCAAAGAAAATGTTCTTTTCAATCGCCAGGACTCGACCCTATTCGCAAGGACGATAGAAAAAGCCTTGTTAGACCTCCGAGACATGTTCTCTGTGGAAAATGCTAAAACTTCAACGTCCAATGGACTCGCCTCAAAGAAGAAATTATGATTACAACGTCGGAATTAAGTTCAAAATGATTAATCCCTTGGTTGTGTGTGTGTAATGTCAAATGTGTGTCACTGTGTGTATTTTGATTGTGATTGAGAAAACTCTTATTTTTACTGACTTATCTAATATGTCTGTGTTGTTAGTACATTATACATACTGAGTGTACGTAAAATTTGTTTAGGATTATTTTATTTTTATTTTATACAAGCGCAAGAGAATTTTTATTACAAATCATCATTGCTGGATTTCATTGATCGGATTCTACTTTTAGCAAAAACGAAACAAGCAAAATATTATTTTATTGTGTAACCCTCTTTTATCATGTTTTTATTGTTGGGTTTGGTGCCAAATTAAAGTCTTTATTTGGAAACTACATTTGACTAATACGCTAGTATGTTATAAAGCCATTTTATGACTCCTGTCGATCTCACCTGAGAAATGAGCATAAAAGTGATCATCAAATTGAACAAGGTCAACATCATGGGAATTGCACAATGGATTCATTTTACTTTCCTTTGACAGTTTGGTTCACCTGTGATTCATGGGGTGGTTGGCACGTGTGTAGTTTAATCGCATCATTGTAAAACATTGTTTTAGTAAGAGTGAGAAGCCATTTAAGCAGAACACGAGCTCGTCTAATGATAATATCGAGGGAAAGGTTTGTACACACTCAAAATGAACGACCCGACATTCAAGGGATACGTTTCATTAGAGTATCATGTCAACTGGTTTCAACTGACACCATGACGTTTAAAATGATGTGACCACCTGGGTGTGTTTCGCGTAGAATGATTTAAACTTTTTCATTCACTCCGTTTTTCTAACAAATTATCTGATAATAACTTTTGCGTGCAATTTATTGGAACAGAATGGCTATTTAATTGATTACCTCGAATCATTATGTATTTTTGCCATACATAACAAACTTTGCGGGAAAATGGTGGTGGTGAACAAAGGAAAGTTGTTCTTTTCGACAGGTCATAATTTATAGGTATAAATAGAGACAAGAGAATTGAAAGTCCTCCTCCACTACATACTCCACTGTATTGTCTTTCGATAATGACGCATGAGGATGATTAGACGTAATTAGTCGTTCAATTTTTTGGGTATAAAAGGAAAGTGAATTGATGACCAGATCATTAAAATCCAAATCATCGATTTGAACCTAATCGTTGCAGATCCATTGATCGAAATTTTAGCAGGATGCGTTTCTTCATTGTTTTCTGTGCCGTTTTGGCAGTGGTTGCAGCACGTAAGACTCGATTCGAATAATATATTGATCACTAATCTTAATGGAGTTTACGACCATTTTACAAAAGGTTTTCTTGATTGTGGTTGATAAATAGGTTCCTTGGAGGACAACAAATGTAGGCGAAAGACCACCACCACCACAACAACAACAGCCGCCGCTGATGTCGAAGTTGCAAACCAATTTCCTTTACCTGGAGATGAGACTGAAAAACAACTCCCTCCTTTCCCCGTTGAAGATGAGATGACCGAAAACAAGAAGCCAAAAAAGAGCACCACCCAAGCAACAACAGAAGCCGCTGAGGATGAGATGGTCGAAAATGCTTCAACCAAAAAACCAATCACAAAGGGACCCAAAAAACCAACAAAGGCACCCAAGACCACCAAGGCACCAGCAACTACTACTACCCAAGCTGCTTCCACTGAAGCCCCAAC
>WJFB01004318.1:0-10443 GCA_009870185.1 Pygmarrhopalites habei | reverse complement strand
CTCTCAGACACGATTCTAAATACAATAATTGAGAAATTTGCAATGATCCATTACTGTTGCTCTTGGGTTCTTCAAATACATATGACTCTTCAGCTAAAATAAAAAACGGAATTAAAACACTCATAAAGTATTAATAGAGCCATTAAACTATCTTTACATAACAGTATTTACTTGATCTTTCACATTTCCAATTCCTGTAGATTCTTCAGATGAACTTCCGTCCTCGTCTCCAAGAGACGCTGCTGGGTCCTCGTCCACTGTCACGTTATCATCCTTGTCATAAAAAAGAGAGAAAATAAAAGGCGATTGTTAAAAGTATGTGTGTGTGTAGTTTTTGACACGATGATAGCATAAGAATATTTTACATACTTTGAAATCCAAAATGTTTACGACACTGTCAGCATCGTCCAGCAAAATAACAGCAAATTCTTCTTCTTCACTATCCATAATTATGGGAAATGCCAGAAACTCTTACTTAAACTTACTCCAAAAAAATTTAGTCAAAATGTACAACTAGAATAACTGTTTGTACTCACATTAATTTATTTTCTTAAAATGTTTTTCAAAATGATTGAAATTTTTTTTGCACACTTCAATTACGCGGACATTCCCTATGATCTTTTTTCGATTCCCTACGAATGAAAATATCGTAAAATGATACTATCATACAACACTCAAACTGCCTATTTATTTTTGAAAGCATTCACTGGACTTCTATACCTGAGCGTCCTCTTTCGGAAGTAAGAACAGTCCTTCTTGCTGTATGTGTAAAAAATAGTTAAAATTGATTCGCAGTGTTAGATTACTTGAATTTGATTTTTTGATTTTTAGAATGGGAAAATTTGTGGACTTCTCAGGTCAACTTGTGGACTCATGGAAATTGAGATGCGGAAATCGACTGATCAACAAATTCCTTCGTTCCTGCCTCCCAATCAGTGTCGATATTGGTTGTTACTACAAAGTTCAAAAGTCTACAGTCGTCTCTTTCATCGGAGTCATATTCAATCTAGCCATCAACATGCTTGTTTCTATCTAGTTCCTAAATTCATCTTCTGGTTAGTAAATTAGTAAAGGAAATGTATGGCTTTAGTAATGTGGACTGCGTAGTGCACAATTTCATATCATATTTTCCTATTTAAAAATATGTGGAGTGTTTGTGCACTCGTAAAAAGTGGACAGTATTTGTCAAACGTTTTCCTGTGGTACAATTTTCACTACACAGTGTGTAGTACACACATTTTTAAAAAATGAATATGCTACTTACTACACACACACACACACACCCTGCTTGAAGGTTCCGTAGTACAGCTTGGATTGTACATACTCTTCTTAATTTAAATTAAATTATTAGATAATGCTTCGTGACGAAGCCTTCGTCACAAGACTTTCATTATCATGTAGACTTCAATTGAGGGAAGAGGACAGTAGTAAATCCATTAATCCTTTCGGACCATTATTTGTCAATTGTGTGATACAGTTTGTGTACTTCAATAAATGACGTTTGCCTTGTCTGATGACTACTTGATTCATGTAAATCAAAAGAAAACCATTTGAAGCTGCACATTTACAATAATTTATTTTTCCTCAAAACGACAAAATTCAAATAATGTCAATCTACAGTGTAGATTGTACACACACAACCTCTACATATGATGTACCGTAACTTTACTTTTGAGCCCTCGTTCCATAAAAGTGACCCATAATCTTCACCCCTTCTGATAGCCAGAATTAAAACCAGCGGAGTAGCCGGAACTAAATCCAATATTAAATGCCCGATTGTAAGCAGCATTGTAGGCTGTATTGTAGCCCAACTGGTAACCAAAATTACGTCCTTCTCCATGGAACTGTCGAGGTCCTCGACTACTTTTTCCCATGTCCATTACTCTACTTTCAACAACTCCCATATTAAAATGACTTTGTGATGTGGGCAGCATCGAAGTGTGTGGGTCCTTCAAGTCTCTATCAATTTCACTCTTGGGCAGAGGTCCAGATTCTCCGAGGACGACAAGGCATACTAGAATAATCCATGGCCCACTAAATCCTTTCATTTTAATTACACCTGCAAGAAAAAATGGTTTAATTTTTGATTTTTTTAAAGAAAAACTTTTATTCCACCATAATGCAATATTTTTTTGAAAAGAATTTAAAATTTCAAAGCAGACAATTTACTTTTACCTCAACTGCTGTCAAAAACAAAGCGAATTTAACAGCACAATTTTTGCACTGGAATTTGTGAATTTTTCCAATATAAATTATTTGTATTTGAAAACAATAGGCTTGAAAGAAAATAGGTAGCGGAAATCCGGGATCGGACCGACCAGCTGACGATGTTCAATGTTGATGATTAAAATCCAAATTGACTACTTGAGTCGGATTTATGTCCCTTCAGCCACACTTCCTTCAAAAAAAACGCTCACACATTCCTATATGATTCATGTAACATGAAAAAGATTGGAATGGAAGAGAGAAATACGATCAGAAAACCGCAATGGAGTCCACTGTCCTGCGATTAAGAAATAGGAAGCAGATTATCTTGTGGTTTTCAATTTTTTGATGAGTTGTACAGCATGACCATGGCCATTCCGATAATGCTATTGCCATTATCCTGGATGTGCAAAGAAGAAATGCACAAAATTACTCTCAAAACATTAAACATGTGCGTGTGTGTGACGAGACGAGTCGTCTGAAGATGACGACGAGGGGAAGGGGGGATGTTTTGTAATGCTTTTATCACATATGCCGTAAATACACAACAAATAAAGTCGTCTCTCGGTTTTTAAAAAAAATTGTGAAAATTAAATATAATTTTAAAAAATGTCCCAGCCATTTCAAAATTCGAGTCCAGTATATTTTAAACTGGAAAACTTTTACAGTTGTCATTCAGACTGAATGCTTCAGTACGTCCATTTGAATACATTTGTGTTTTACGAGTCGTTATGCTCTCATTTGAAAATAATGGCCATAATAATATTTTGAGGCTTTACGGTAATGCGTGTATGTGTGTGTGAGCTAGGCCGAGTTTGTGAAGCACATTGGGTTTATTTCTTGTTGATTTGTTGTGGATGTCGGCATTTGCTAGTGTATAATTTTGTTATTCCTTTCAAGGTTCCCTCCCTATAACACATGGACTCTACACTAGTAGACACAACCTTCAGAAAAAATATTGAATCGTTTGTGGTTACCCTTAAAAAAAATTTTCTGCCTTTGTGTGGTTAGACACTCAAATGGACAGAGATTGTGAATCTTCCTTCAGAGAGAGAGAGCGCGAGAGAAGAACAACAATTTGTTTTTGCGTCTCTCACATTTCCACATGGGTGAATGACCTGTAGTTGTTAGTGTGGACATGAAAATTACAAATATTGGATAATGTCACCAACCTATTGATGATTTTCTTAAAATTATTACACGTCATGTCAAAATTGAACAAGTTGTCAATTTGATCGTATTTTTGTAAGAAAATTTTTTTAATGAAAGGAGGAAACGTGTATGGCAGTGTGTGTAGATGAATGAAAGCGGAAATTCTGTGAGGTGCAGAGGTGTGGATGGGAAAGATAGCTGGGAGTAGAATATAGTCAACGTGGGTGGTCATTCAATGGGAAAGAGGAATCTCGTAGGCTAGCTCAACCTACAGTGTAGACTAGATCCTACACATTCAAATTTTTGTCTGCAAGTCTTTCCCATCGAAGGACCACCCACGTTGACTGTACTCCACTCCCAGCTTCATTTCCCATTCAAGTCTCCTCCGTACCTCACACACACTGACACACATGTCCCCCACCCCCATTCATCTATTAAGACCTTCACACATGTGGACTCGGAGTCTAAAAGTCTTAGACTCTAAGACTCTAGCGTCTAGATTTAGAACCGACAGAGAAAAAACGGAAAAGGAAACGTTTAACGAGGAAAAATTCAGGGAAAACATTTTTTCATACTACTTGTGTGGTTGTTCACTTAAATGAGGAATCCCCCAAAGCCGTCTCCTTCTACATAAATTGTATTCATTGGAAGTCAAGGCGTTGAGGTTTATTCACGTTTGTCGTCAAATATCCACGAAATTTAACTTGTGTCACACACACACTGATCGCGTGTCGTCAATGACACACAACTTGTCATTTCCTCATTTCGTTGCCCTCACTCCTCCATCAATTAAATAAAAATTACGTCATTGCTCTGGTTATGCTATCATTATTTTCCCTGTTTTCTCCAGAAAATGGATTTCTCCTCTGACGTCCCTGAAGACGACGCAAGTTTTCCATGCGTTTAGTCACATTTACCAAACCAGGAATTTTTTCATTTTCGTTTTGTCATTCCAAAACTTCACGGTTTACAGTACAAACGTTTCATACATCTCACTCAGAGCACTGGCATTAAACTGATTAAACAATCTGTATGTATTAATTACCAGTAGTAATTTTCTTTTTCCAAAAACAAAAACAGGTAGAACATTTCAAGTCATTCCAATTTCAAAATGACTTCCCTCCAAAATTCTCCTCCCCCTTCTACCCAAAATTCTGAATCATCTGACAATGCCTCTTCAATCGCTTCAGGTCCTGTTGACCCAAATCTTTACGAATTTTCCAAGGCTCTCGTCTCCTCAGCCGAGTACCAATACTCCAAGCTCCTCAATCCATCCAGTCCAAATACATTACTACCCGAATTACTCCGAAAAATTCCCTACATCGGTCAGCAGCTCTCAGTCCTCACAAACTATTTCCAAGAGATCATAAACGAGAATAATAAACTTGCCCTTGAACACGTCCTCAGTTCCTCTGACTGCGGACAGGTGGAACAAGAATGCAAGATAATATTTCGAAAAATCCTCCTCCTAGCCGCTATCGAGATTTGGTCCGCATTTGAAGAGCACATCAAATGGGTCTACAGGAAAGTGAGGAAAGGGATCCGAAGTCCTCTGCAAGGAATTAAGAAACTTGGCCAATATGCAGGGAGTCGTTGCTTCAAATATTTGATGGAGAAAGCTACTGAACAAGACGTCCATTTAGCTGTCGTCCTAGATTTGGATTTGAATGACTTCATTGTTGCTCAATACGAACAGTGGACGATAGATTCGTTAAGGATTGAATGGCCAGGAGAGGAGAAAATCAAATTGTCTGCAGCAAAATTTTTTCAATATCCATTCGTAGCTATTGCTCCATCCCTGAAAGGATTAGTAAGAAGAGAAGAATATAAAGGGAAAGATTATGATAAATCCGTTCTGGTTGTAAAGGAAGATAAGGAGAAGTGTGAGGATTTTGGAAAGGAAATCAAACCACATTTCTTTAGAAGACCTTTTGGGATGGAGCAGGAGAAAATGCAGAAAGAGGAATTAAGCTTTGTGAGTGTAGAGACGTTGAAGGATGAAGAGTACTTCAAGTGGACGGATCGGTCTGGAGTCTTGGATATTCTGTACGAGAGAATTAAAGGTAATCATTACCTGGTAATTAGTGTTGTAAAGAGTTCCTTTGGGTGGCCGGTAGTACCGTAATAAAAACAATTGGGTTCCCGTTCCACAACCGGAATTTGGAATTGGAACCAAAACTCACATTTTTTGGAACCGGAACCCAAATGTTTTATATTTCAAAATTGGAATCCGAACCGGAACCAAAATAATTCCGAATTTTCGGAACCGGAATCCAATGGAACTTTTATAACACTACTACTGGTAATTTGGAAGAGCACGTTAAGAAAAGAGAGACGCGTATCTGTGAGAGTAACCTAACTTCTATTGTGTGCTGTTCTATTGCTGGTGTGTGTGTGTGTGTACGAGGTGCAGAAGAGATGTGGATGGGAAGGGAAGCTGTGAGTCAAGTACAGCCAACTTGGGTGGTCCTGGTCTTTCAATGGGAAAGAGGAATCTCGGAGGCCAGGCTGAAGCTACACTGCTCCTCTTTCCCATTGAAGGACCACCCAAGTTGACTGTACTTGACTCGTAGCTTCTTCTATCAAGACCTCCCGCTGGCCTTCGTGTAAAAATGCGTAAGTGCAGTTTTCCTTAAATGCAAAATTGGCTAAGCACATTTTTTCTTAAATGCAAGAATGCGTAAGTGCAAATGGGCCTAGATGCAAACCTGTGCACGTGACAGAATTCTTACATGCAAAAATGTGTAAGTGCAGCCTCTCTTATACACGTTATGTGCATAATAATTCTAAGGTCTGCAATTACACATTTTTGCATTTAAGGAATCTGTAAGCATAGCTTTGCATCTAGGCCCATTTGCAGTTACGCATTCTTGCATTTAAGAAAAAATGTACTTAGCCAATTTTGCATTTAAGGAAAACTGCACTTACGCATTTTTACAAGAAGGCCAGCGCCTCCTCTTCCCCTCACACACACGCACACATTTCCCTCTTTCATCGATCCATCTGCAGTGTAGATTCTAGACTCCAACCCACACACAAACAATAAAACACAACTCATTTTTTGGAATTTAGATGAGGAATCCGAGACTCGCCCAGAACGTCCACAAATGCGAAAAATGGCGTGGTCAATTAAACTGCATGGAGGAGAGTATGGAGAACCGGTCGGACATTACGGTTCTGGTACAACAGGTAGAATCATGTCAATATTTTCCGTGGGTGAAGAAATAGTCAAGGACGAAGTTTGGTTGAAAAACGAATTGGAGAAATCTCAGAAATACGCCTCGAGGGTTGGTTTCGGTGGAATTTGTATCATCGCGGGTGGTCATTCATGTGGGAAGTCTACTTTAGTCAAGAAATGTTTTACCAATTATGAGGAAGAGGACTACGGAGAGAAGATATGGATGTGTGCAGGGACGGAGGATAAACTTGTGTGGGCTTTCAAAAGATTTGCTGTAGAAAAATTGCTGGAGGAAAAAGACATTTTGAATGGACCGACAGGTTTTGATGAAGCTAATCTGAAGAATTTACTGGACAAAGTTTATGGATGGATAGCTCAACAGGAGGATAAAACGTTGATTGTATTTGATAACGCCTATATGGGAGGGGAGGGGAGTAGTGGTGGGATTTTTAAATTTATTCGATCTTGTCCCTTGCTTCATTTAGTGATTACGACGAGGGATAAGGATTTCGGGTGGGAGATTGACTGGGACACTTTTGTGACGAGCCTAGATTAATCAAATGTATTCTAATTTAGAATTTTTCAATAAATTTTGAATATAATTTTAAATATTTTGAGTTATACGGTTTGCAGGCAATAACACGTTAATAAAGAGTTAATAATAATAATAGAAATTATGTTGGAACATTTCTAGTTTTGAAAATATTTTGAAATAAAATAAGCAGTCCAAACTAACATGTGTGTGTGTTGGAGTGTGGATGGATGAAAGAGGGGAAGCGTGTCACACACTGTGTTTGTGAGTCAAGTACAGTCAACTTGGGTGGTCCCCTCGGGAAAGAGGGTCATGACTCATGAGAAAACAGCAATAGGCTGTCACTGACAATAGTCAAATATTTTGTGTTCACCAAAAACTCCACGTTGGAATCCCCATGGAGGGGGTACCTTTCCTCGCAATCAAGGAATATAAAGGAAGGACCCCTGAAAATATTCAAAGGTATATGGTTATTTATAGAAACCTTTTTTTAAAAGCCTCACCTGACTAAAGGTCTCGTTCTGTGGGCCACAGACTGTGGCTGTGATAGTTCATAAGTTCATTAGGCTTCCTTCGGTCTACTCTTAAAATTTCACTTGTTCATTTCATAATTGAGATATTTGAATCTCCAACAGAAAAATCCTCCCTTAAAGGCTCCTCCATCATCCGAGTAATTGAAGTCAACAGTCGAAGGATGACGGGAATAGACGAAGATGATGACAAACCCTTCAAGTGCTCTTTCTGCCCTTACAAAACAAAACACAAAAATAATCTCAACAAACACATCCGGTCTCACACAGGAGAAAGACCCTTCAAGTGCCCTCACCCTGGTTGCCAGTATTCTACCGCTCATTCCGGTAACCTGAAGAAGCATGAGGTGGTGCACACTGGAGAGAAGAAGTTCAAATGTCCCCGCTGCTCCAAATCATTCGAACTGAAAATGAGTTCGACTGGACACTTGAAAACTCATGAAGATGAGGAGCTCTTCTACTGTTTCCTCTGTTTGTACAAAACCAAGTGGAAAGGTAAAATAGGACCACACATGACTTTTGTACATTCAGTGGAGAAACCATTTCTATGTCATCTCTGTCCTTACAAAACAAAGACGGCTGGGGCTCTGAATAAACATTTGAAGACGCACACCCGGGACAAACCTCAGGGAGAATCTTTTAGATTGTCCCACTTGCCCCTGCAAAACAGCCCGACCTCTACTTTGAAAATACACACAAACAGATGCAGGGACAAACTCGGAAGAAATAGGAAAGGAAGGATGAGGGTCACCCATGTAGTTATCAGGAGTGCCAGTTTGTGGGTGGTGACCTGGGTCAGTTGGCCAGGCACAACGAAACCCAACACAAAATCCCATTCATCCTCCTCCATAAAATTAAATAAAATTATAGTTTTGTATTAAGTAACATTTTTTTTAAAAGTTGTAACCTTCCATATTGAAGTTTTTAGCCAATTAAATTTAACAGTGCATTTGATTTTTTTGAGAAAATTCAAGTTGAATGAACGAATTCACATTGTCTTGTCCTTCCTTCCACAAGTTCGTTTGGCAGAGGAGAACACACGGAGACATGGTTAATGTGTAGAGTTGTGTGTGTTGAGATTCTCAATGTCGAGGTCATCCGATAATCGGATTCCGATTACGCGGGAATGTAAGTTGCTGCTTAGTTTCAAGGGAAATGAGCATTACAATCAAATTTTGATTTTCTCCAGGTATAAAATTATATGGATAACATACAATAATTTGACATATGTTTTGCTACTCCTCTCATTCTGAATGAGTCATTCTCAAACAATTACACAAGTGGACCATCAGTCGTTGTTGGTCTACAATGTAGACTCTACATGTTCAAAATTTCAACTCTTCAAACTGTGTAATTCAAACCGTTGGCTTTCCAAATAGGGGAAGTAGGCTACTTCAAGTAGCTGAAAATGAAGGGTTTGGCTGAATACTAATAAAAAGTGCTCTAAATTATTCCAAAATGAATTGTATTCCCTGAAAAAATAAAGACTTCAAAAGAATTTGAAGTTCAAAGGAAGGAACGTAGTTGACAACTTTGGCTTTTGACGAATTTCAGAATATTTCATACTATTATCAAACAATTTTTGAGAGAGAATAGTGGTCACAATGGTTAAATAAATTTTGACATTTTCCGTTCTGGTTCAACTTCTCCTTCAAGGCAGTTAAAGGACGAATTGTGCTGGACAATAGAATACTAATTGTAGGTTTTCAACTTTAAAATGGATTCCTGCTGGCCGAAAAGACCATCATTATCATTGCCACTGGTAACTTACCAGTTTAACTAAACGCCCACAATCCTTTTCTTTTCCAATTCTGCCTTTCTCACTGTACAGTATACTGTATAGCTGTATTTACCTCACATTCCCTTTGAACTTAAACCACCCCGCCACTTTTGACCCAGACTTTTTTGACCCTTTCCCATTGTTAACTTTTAAATAATGCACCCTAACAGTGACACATGAGCTTTTGATGGAATTTCGAACAGACTAGTGTAATCCCGTCTGCCTCTTTTCTGACAACCTTCACCAACAAACAACAAGGACAAAAGAAGGTAAACGGCGGGAAATTAAACCATTAAACCATTGGTCATTAAACACCATTAAACGTCCGTCAAAAACATGTCCTCAAAGAACGTCACAATGAAAACGATGTGTCTGTGTTTTTCCAATATTTTTCACATGAATCCGATCATCCATTCCGCCTACTTCCCTCGTATAGCAAGCCTGCTAATCCGTCCTTTCAATATATTTAATTCTAGAACTCATATTGATCCAAATTCCCGCTTTAAAATGTTAAACCCAAAAGAGCTGAAATACAATTTCTATGCTTTTACTCTCCTCACAAGTCTCAAAATCCTTCCCATGTCATTACATCCCTTCGAGAATGACCCCAAGAAGAAGGGATTGAAAATGGTGGTAAATGGCTGGACAAAAATTATTCCAAAATTCTGGTTTTGTGGTGCAGCAGCTCATGCTACTTACACACTTTGTAGAACAATTCAAGCTTTTCTGGTACAGAAATATGGTAAAATGGAAAAAGGACTTGAAAATTCAGAAGAGGAGACACTACTGTACCAAATTCCTTTAATGTTCGTTTTTTCTTGGGCTTGGTTCATAATCGTGTGTGAAATGTACATCGAAAGTTTTTTGTGGCCAGAGCTGTACGTCAAGCTGTTCAACCAATTTTTTGAATATAGCGGTCAGTGAACTTTTAGAATTTTTTTTAGAAAATTGTATACTAAATAATCAATTCAATGAATGCAATTCATGTTCTCCACACTCTTAAAATAGAAGGAAAAATGTTGGGTGGAAAGTGGATTTTCAGGGAATGAGGCAAAGTTTTTCTTCA
>WJFB01004317.1:0-10450 GCA_009870185.1 Pygmarrhopalites habei | reverse complement strand
GGACTCCCTTGCTAGTTTCTATCGGACAAAGTGTGTCAAAATGTACAAATCCGAAAAATTGAGTAAGGGAGAAACTCTTGATGATGTCGTGGATGACTGTGATGATGATGTAATCGTGTCCGCTGAAGGAAATGGAGATATCAATACTATCGTTTCTTCTGACAATAATTCTTTACCTGTCAACAATAGAAAAAGTGTACTTACAAATCCTGTTTCACAACAGACAGCGACTAGTAAGTTTCTATCATTTTGAAAAGAAAATGTATTTTATATTTATTATGTACTCAACTAAATTTATTATAAATTGTAGGTGATGGTTCAGATACCCAGACAGTTGGGATAACAGAAGAAGTTGATGATGATTTGTCTGATCTCATGGACATTCTTCCCCTTCCTATGAACGAATTAGATGCGGATGAAATAGATCCATCTATCATGGAGACTATTGACATGTCAAGTCCATCCGATTCAGCCATTAAAAGAGCTTTAGTGGCAACAGCAATATCAAATCCAAAGTTTTCACCTCAACTAAAGAATCTTGTTCACAGTGCCATTGCAGGGACGTCTGAGCCAAGAAATGTTTCATCATCTCCTGGAAGTAGTAGTGCTCCCACACTTTCTATGCTTCTTCAAATGTACGTCAGGAAAAGAGAGAGGGAGAGAAATGTCAAAGTCAATCTATTCCAAGTACAATTTTATATCTTGTTAATGCATTTTTAAAATTTTTAGGCCATTCCGTGATCCAGGTCAACCTCTTCCAGAAATTTCAACCGTGTCCAAGGCTGCTCAAAATACTTTACCTTTAGAATCCCCTACAAAGAAACTTCCGTTGTTATTAGTAGATCAGATTAATAAAAGTAGATTTTCTCCATTAACATCCCCTGACAAGAATAATAGTAGTGACAGTCAAAGTCCAAACAAGAGTTCATCACCCACTCTCAAACGATTGCTTGAAGTGACAAAGGATGAAGATGGTGGACAATCGAAAAGTTTACATGAAGTTTCTTTTGTTACTGATGTTGTTAACAAGGTCATGGAAGTGGAAATTAAAAAGGAACAGATTGTTACAACACCAACAATGGATGTAAATGTGACAGAAGGCTCTTCTTCCATAAAGACTGAACTTGGAGATGGAGAGGTTGACGCTAATCAAATTTATGCTGTGATAAACAATCAAATTTCAAGTGAACAAGTTCCGAGAGTTGACAGTGATGCAATAAAACTAAAGGTTGAAAAAAGGATTAGACGAACACAAGGACCAATCGTCTTGAAAAGTAAATCAACGGATGCTGTGACTCCAAACACTGGGACAGTCATGTCCACGAAATTAGGTACAAAGGAAAGTTCTAATTTGGATGCAGAGTCAGTTAATGAAATTTCCAATGTTCGTGAATATATGAAAGAACCCAATGATTCTCAAGACATCGGTGAGACAAAGATGAAAATTGAGAGCGGAAGTAATTCTGTCAAAGACGAAAATGCTCCAGAAGAAAATATTGTAGCTGGTGGTGAAACAATCATATTAGGTAATTCTTTAGACACTTATTGTTAGACAAGCACACATTGTCATGCACTTATTAGTTCAAATAAGTTATTTATATTTATTGGTACAGAATATTTTGTGACTAATGTCGTTTTTAATATTTTGTGCATACAGAACCACCGATACTTTCAGCTCATGACAAGAATGTTGATGTCAATGTTAAAGTCACAATTGTGAAAGTAACTGCTCAAGCATCAGAAACATCCAAACATCCAAAGGCAACTGAAGGGAACGAAAAATTACCTAGTATAGTTGGTGACATTGTGGACTCGGATGATGGTGATGACTCGAGGAAAAAAGTTTTGATTCCAGCCAAAACTTACTCGAGGAAGGAGAGGTTTGAGAATATGGAGATAGAAGATGAAGATGATAGTTCGGTGGGTACAGAAATTTTACAAATGATGTCAATCTGAGTGTTTACTGTGTTAGTTTTAAGCTAATAGTTTTTATGTTGATGTTGCAGAGCTCGACATTTAATACTTCTGTGAAAAGAAAATCACAGTCACCTTCCAGAGTTACCTCCCCCATCAAATCTCCCAAGAAAGTCCATGGAGACGTGGTAGCGACTAAGGTTGAGAGAAGGGGTAGAAAACCTTTGACAAGTGAAGTAAGATTTACAATATTATGTTACGAACTATCTATTTATGAGCTTTTAAAACGAAAAGATTATTAAACTATTTGTTCACATGTTTGTTTTTCATGTAGTCGAAAAGTATAGATAAAGCCAATGAGACATCAGATGATGAAACTCGTGTCACGAGAGCAAGGGCAAAATCATCCCCTGCTCCATCTCCTTCCCGAACTCCTATTCAGGATGACAGCTCAACACAGCAGAATCTTGATTCCGTGTCTAGTCTTAATCTTGAATCAAATCCTAGTAGTCCTTCCATCACAACTTCGACAAATGCGTAAGTCACATTTTTCTGAAAACCATATCAGACTAATATTATTTCTCTAAAAAGAAATAAAATAGAAACATGAGTGTGCAAAAGCTAAACTTTTTATATGTAATCCACAGAGAGGAGGACAATGAACACAGGAGATTCCGAAGGAATATTCATATTGTATTAGATCAAATTAAATCTCACAAGTATGCTGGAATTTTTCTCAAACCTATCACGGCACCAAGTTACTTGAAAGTTGTTAAAAGGTATTAATGAACTGCTACAACAAATACATGTACTGTCGCATATTACGTGCATCATAAAGTAAAGAAAAGAGAAAGGCTTCCTTTTGAAACCCATAATGTGAAGTGAACACTTAATTTTTTTGACTAGACCCATGGACTTGTCTACTATTAAGAAAAACTTGGATTCGGGTCAGATCAGAAATGTGGTTGCTTTTGAGAGGGATGTATTGTTGATGTTTGTGAACGCAATCATGTATAATAGTGAAACCACAGAGACATACAAAATGACAAAACAAATGGAAATGGATGTACGTGGTATGCTTATGGTAAGTTGAGTTTTGTTGAGTTTTGTTTACCTATTGAGTCGCACGATTCATTTTTTTTAAAAAACTCATTTTATGTTTTTAATACAGAATTACAAGATGACTCACGGCCTCCTACCTCACCGATTGTATCAAGATTCCTCCTCCTTTGATTTATCGTCAACTCCCACACCCATCAAACCAAAGGGTAAGAGAGGTCGAAAGGCAAAAATTAAAACACCAAGCCAAGAGGTTGTTGAAACTCCCGTCGTGGTTGAACAGCAGCAGCCCACAGCCGAGTCTGGAGAGTCTGAATCGGAAATTGACGATGTGGAACCAGACAAGGATAAAGGGAAAAGAAAGGAAAGAGAAAGTTCACCAGACATTGTAGATGGTCATGGTGACACAAAACGTCGCAGTCTCCGAATGTCTGGAAATCAACGTTGAAAGGGCGTCAAAAGTAGCGGTGCCAGCTACAAGCCGAGCATGTACAGGCTAGTATATGACATAGACAAAGGTCAATATTGAGGCCCCACAGTTACTGCCGTGACCCCATGTCGTGTTTCAAACGATGGCCCCTTCAGAACAGACTTGTACATGGTAAAATTCTGTCGCCGCCACTGGGCATCAACGTGCAAAATATTTGATACTGGCCGTTGTTTTATACTATGGGTCTGATGGTTACACAAAAGTATTTAAAAGTTAAATAAATAATGGTTAAACGGACCATTAGACTGTGTTAGTTGTGTAAGTCTTTTTTTGTAATAAAATTCTCTGTTTTTACTATTATATCATATAATATTTTCGAACGGTTCACAATTATTCTATTAGGTACTGCATTTTCTGCATCCTTATATAAGTACACAAAAATGTTTCCAGCACAAAATTCGGTTTTTTATAAAGATCCATTACTTTGGTATCGAAATTTCAAGAATTTCATTTTGTACCTTAGAACTGAACTGTATAGAACACAACACATTATTTCTGCAGTATTGCTCAATGTATTCACTTAAACATTATGTATATTCTCATTATTGCACTTATAATAATAAAATTATTTTGAATGACTACCTGGAAAAACATTGTCTAAGGCTCTCATCACAGGAGTCATAATCATACAATTGACTTATTCTTATTTAGGTACTTTAAACGCCAAGGTAAAAAATCAAGTACATTACTGAGCAAATTTGCCATCAATGTGGTACTTTAAAAGAATGTAAATTGACATTGATTAAAGGGTTGCTTGGATTGTTTCACTATCTTCATTTTATTTCGTTTTTTGTTTCCAGTTTCGCTCGTTGCAGACAAAAGCTAAATGGAATGGATAACATCCTTTGCATTTCAGCATGACTTTATCACTTAAGTGTCATTGTATTTACGTATACAAATATATCATCTATATATATATTAGTGACATGTTAGCTTCCATGTGGACATCTCTCATAATGGTAAATATCTATATTTACTAAAAATTAGTGGAGGAACATCGTTTAAATTCATTCAACGTCTACTTATTCTTTTTTTGGGTTATTGGTGGCCAATTACAATCTTGATCTAAATATTCCAAAACTTCCTTGTACCGTTGTTTCTTCTTTTTATTGCATACAACTTTGCCAATTCGTTTTACCAGTCGACTACTTGCTAATCCACTCTGAAAAAAAAGAAAGTTGTAAGCTGTCAAGTCAAACGTCCACATGATTTAAACGGCGTATTAGGAAATTAAATTAATACCTCGAGTATGAGGGATAGGAGCATATTGACAACTGGAAATACAAGGACAACAAGTCGAAAATTCATGGTATCTGAGGTGACTGGTTCCAAATGGAAAAATTCTCCTAGGGACCCAAAAGGAAATGCTGCCAACAAAATTGTGAGTGCTGTTAGTGTAACATATGCGAGGACAAAAAGACCTGAAAAACAATTTGAACCAAATCACGATACTGGGTTAGAAACAGTCCAATGGTAATACCATTATGGTACAACAATAACAAGGCTTTGATTCAATAGAATGGAATGTACCATTGGAATAAAATGGTTTTCGGAATGGTGGTCCCTTGGAAAATACGAGAGCAAGGATTAGATATTGGAAGGCACTGACAGAGAAGATTGTTGTCGTTTCCCAACAATCATAAATCAACTCATCGCCAGAAATTGGATTCACAGGAACAAACCATGGTTGAACTTTTAAATAAGATATTGCACCAAGTTGAACAATTGTCGAAACTAAAATTTGGAGTAGAATGGAGACAACATTCTGGAATGAAACTAAGTGAGACATTGGTCTTTTGGATACTAGTCGATGAAAGGGTCCTGTTCTGCCCATGGCCACTAAAAAATATAAATATAATCTATTATAATATTAATACATATTATCATTTACTGGAAAGGCAAAAAACCTTTAGCGTTACGTACCGGCAATTGTCGTTGTGATTCCAAGATCAATAAATAAAAACTGGCTGTCCGCAAAGTTTGTCTTGTGTGCGTACAGAGTGAGGACGGAGACAAACTGAACCATGGAGTATAGGGCCATGTATTTAAAAATCCCAAAACTGGTAACCAAAGCACATCTTCCTTCACGAATTAAATGTGGAACACATGAGACATCTTGGACCTTGGAGGTAAATGGTGCAGCAACAGAAGCTGGAAAATTAGTCAATTTAATTTTAAAATAATGTCACGGAAGCATAGCATACACATTTCTTTCTTTCCTAATATTTAAAATACCTTCAGCCTCTGACAAGGAAATTCCTACCTATATTTGTACAAAAGGAAGACGAATAGTCAGATTCAGTACTTTCAAGTATTTATACAATAATAACACAAAAACATAATTACTCACATGGGCCATTTTTAAGGCTGAGCAATCATTTGCCCCATCACCACACATGGCCACCACATAACCAATTTCCTGTTAAACGAAATGTACAGTGTCAATTGTAAAAGATTATTACAAAGTGATTGAATCTTCATGACGAGCTTAGGGAACCATTAAGTGTACAAACCTGGAGTGATTCGACTAGTTGTTTCTTGCCATCGGGACTCATACGAGCGTAAACTGTCCCTTTTGCGACAATCTTCTCAATAACGGACGGGTGAAATCGTTGTAGAAGAATAGACCATGTTCTTCCCGTCAAGACGAAATGATAATTTGTATCTCTCTCCATAAGAATTGAGGAGGTAAAAGTGTCTGCTGAAATTGGTATTAATCTTTCCATGTCAATTATGGCATCCGTTGGACCATAGTCATCATAAGTGCGAACACTTTCTTCGTCGTGATCATCAATATTGACTAATGTAGGATTAGAACTTGAACACGTCCCACTATCTTTCGTGGTGTTTTGGTCATCGTCATCCACAGCCTCGTAGTGATGAGTTGCCAGAGTAAATTCTAATTCTGATATTGCCCCATCTTCTTCCCCTTTTACATTGACAATTACCACCTAATACATGAATACAAAATATCATATATAAATACACACGCATTAACTAGATAATGAACCTTTTTTGTTATTTAGCTCAATATTTTTAAAAATGCATTCGATTGAATGGTGTAAGAATTACCCTGTCAGAAGAAGAAATCATTCCGCACTCTCTAGCCACACTGAGAGCAGTCAACACTATAAATAAATAAATGATTAAACAGGAATTCTACAAAATGATACATACAAAAGAAAATTGTCAATAATCAAGAAACAGCCAGTAGTAAATTACTCAACGTACTATTATCTCCCGTAATCATAACAGAACGAATTGAAGCCGCGTTCAATTCTTTAATCACAGTTATGGTCGCGGGTTTGAGACTATTTTGCATGACGAGAAAACCACAAAATGTCATATCTTTCTCCAAATCTTCCCTTGACGCTCGTTGGACTTCATGCCACTTCATTTTCTTAATAGATTTGTAGGCTAGAGCCAAGACACGGTGACCTTTGAGAGTAAAATTGTCCAACATCTTGTCAAAGCTTGAAGGCAATTGATTGACACACAATGTTCGGATTCTTTCTGGGGCTCCTTTGGCATACCTAAGAGAGAATACATTTAGACTGCTTGTAATTTATTGACATATGGGTACTGTAAATTGATAAAAAAATCTCAAATTATATAATACATGTAAGACAAAACACTGATAGACATACAGTATCATTGCAGGCGAGTCCAACGCCCTAAAATGAAAAACGTTATTATTCTCAAAATGTTTATAAGACACAATACAATAGTCCGACTAACTGTTAGAATAAAAAGTATGTCTTAATTTGATGACACGCACCTTGTCACCACAGACATTCGTTGTAGTTGAGGAGTAAATTCAAATTCTCGTATTATCCCAATCTCCACTCCAGACTTTTTCACAACATTTGGAGTTAGCAAGTCAAATCTTTGAGTATCACCTTGGCCTTGAAGTGGTTCTTCCAGTTCCTAGAGAAAATTTATTAAATACAAATGTTATTACATATAATAAATGCACAAAAAGAAGGGAAAATAGTTTTATAGAATGTACAACTAACCCATTTTGTTGATGCAAACATTTTCAAGTCTAAAGGATCGCCGATTATCTGACCACCAATGTATGTCAAACTGTGACAACTAGCACAACACCGGACAACAGGCATAGTCTCTTCAGAAATCGATGGATCAACGATGGGCTCAGAAAAATCATCTTTTCCTTCCTCAAATGGAACGACACACCAAAAATCAAGTCCTTCCTCTGTGAGAGTACCCGTTTTGTCAAAAGCGGTCAAAGACACTTTCCCACAAAAGTTCTGAAAATAATATTTTAAATTTTGTCAATTAGGTTATGAGCACCTGAAATTCTTTCAAATTATATGAAATGTCCGAATGAAATTTGAAATTCTTACAATCCTCGGTGGAGAAATACAAAATATTTGTTTTTGCTTCAGCCTTGATTGGGCGTAGACAGTACCTATACACACAGAAGTCAGTTAAGAGATATTGCATTCAAACTCCGTGTGTATAAGTTCGCAACTATAACAGTTAGTAAATGGTACGTACCGACAGTCATAGCAGCTGAAAAAGAAAAAGAATTAATTGTTCACAATTATAGTACTATACTTGTGAACTTGACAAATCAGTTGAAACTCAGACTCTTACCTGGCAATGCTGGTGGCACAACAATAGTTATAATATCCAATACACGAACTAATGTCACGTACCATGCAGCCTAAAAACAAGTCAAATTCTTTGTATCATTTTAGTCCTGAAATACAAGTACATTAAATGGGCACATTCTCAAATTTGTTCATCCGGGAAAAAAATAAGTCAACTTACATTTCGTAAAACGTAAAGGTAAACACAGTAAACCATCCCAAAAGCAGCAAGGCAAAATAGCAAGGCGACAAATTTCATAGCATCAGCATAAAATTCAAAACCAAGTTCTTTGGGAAATAATATTGACCGAATGAGTTGTCCTTTGAGTGTAGAATATCCCGTACGAATGACCACACAAGAGACCTTAAAATTTGACAAACGCACAAAATATATAGTAAAATCGATAATTCTATGGAATAAGATTTTAATAAAATTGCATTCAGTAAACTCAATTTACCTTATTTCCTGCATAAAATCTTGTCTGTATCACATTTGTGCCATTCATTAGGGTATGTCTTTTGTGATTCTCCTCATGGTAAAGATCATTGCTGGATAAAATTGCACTTTTCGTCACTGGGATGCTTTCTCCAGTCAACATACTTTCGTTGACTATGCAAGATCCAGAGATAACCACAGCATCACATGGCATTATTAATCCTTCCGGTGGAATTAACCTGTCAAATATGTAAAAGAAAATAGTTATAAAGATGGTTAGTTTTACCACCATTCAAGGCTACGACAGGAATAACGATTTCCTCAATTTTTGTACATTAATATTGTACAATATACTTTTTGATATTACATGCACTCTATAAAGAAAAGAAGATATAGTTAATAGGAGGTAAATAGGAGGTAGCTAATAAATTGTTCAGAAACTTACATGACATCGCCAGGTACCAAATCATGGCTACTAATTTCTTGCTCTTCTGCTTTCAACAAAATAAAGTACACATGTATGAGGTGGCTGAAGAGCGATTAAAAAGAGTTTCACAATTTTAAAAGAAAAAAATTATATAGACAAACTCACCCCCATCCCACCGACGAACAGTGACAAGAAAGTCACTATTTCCTGTAGCCATATCCCGTAACATTTGACTTTGTTTTTTGGTTTCAATTAATGAAATGATAATGGAAGCTGCCGAAATTAAGATGACACATGTTGCGTAATAGTAGTACTCATCAAAGCACCAAAGTGTGACGCTTAACACCTAAATAAATGTGACAAGATTAAACCTTAATGACTAAACTAAAATGAGGTCGAAATTTAGGTACTAAGCACTGCTATGCAGAGTTCTTACCTGAAAACAGTAAAAAGGATTGAGAACTTCCTCAAACAAAAGCTTGCCATAGGTAGGAACCTCTACCTAAAATACAGATTGGAAAAATCGTCCCTTATCATTAGTTTTTATGACTCATTTCAGTATTTACATAGTCAATATGTCGAGCAAAAACGACTCACATCGATAATATTTGCCCCATACAAACTTTTCAATTGTTGCCTTTTGGAATGAGACAGTCCATGAAAATTTTCCATAATTTGACGACACTATATATAAATAAATATGAATCCGTTAGTTTGTTTACAAATAGTAATATGGAAGTGTAATAAAAATTCTTCAAGTACACACATACAAAGTAAAAGGAATTGTCCAATACTTACTGTTGTATTTTCTAATCCTTGGATTCTCCTGAACAAACTAAGTTGTTTGTCCCAAACGAATTTTTCATACCGAAAAATAAAATATCTGTAACTCTGAAGATTATGCAATGCAGTGCATAAGTGGGAAGATTCTGTGTACTGAGATTCAGAACGATGAAAAGTTTGACTATTATTATGAGAGAACAGGTCATCTGGTAAATATTGAGTCATTTCTTCATGGATATCACAAATGAAATAATTTCCAGTCTCATCCTACAATAATTACATTAAGAGAAGGATTACTAAAAAGACGACAAATCCTTCAACAACAATAGACATGATATTATTAGTAACTAAATGAATAAATTGTATAGACATTTACTTTGATAAGTATCACAGTCGCCTGACCTAGAAGGAAAAAAATATACAATGCATATTTTGTCCGTAAATAAAATATGTAGTTTATTTTAGAGGATAAAATTATTTCGACATGTTTGTTATGTAAGTTTGTTAACTACTTACTTAGAGAGACTCTGTGACATAAACAACGTAGTTTCCATTTCTTGAACCAACGACCCAAGACAAATGGAACTCCAAGGAATATCACATTACATAAATAGTACAAAATCACACGACATGAATTATAACGGAAGCCATAACAAGTGGCTTCGGCTTCTGGAATTGACTGACGATAATTTTTGGTAACATTTCTTTCCAGTCCTTCGTAGGGA
>WJFB01004316.1:0-10456 GCA_009870185.1 Pygmarrhopalites habei | reverse complement strand
TTTTGAGTCTTTTGAATGCCCGAACTTTTGTCAAGGTTTTAAGGGACGGGGACAGAGTTTTGAGTGTGTTGATATTGAGGGTAGGGTCAATTTGACTGGGTGGTTGGATGCTATAGTAAGTTCACAAGTGTAGGTAACTTATTGAGACTAAGAAATGCGCAGTTTAGTAGAAGGAGTGGTTTTGTTTGTCATTGATTTGAAAAAATAGCTAATTAATACGTATTGCCATTTCTCAGGGAAGGAAGAGAAATGGGATGGTGACATGCGGGAATGAAATTCTTGGGTTAATTGAGTCATCCCCGGGACCCTGCACTTGTAGCCCTTGGACAGGTTGTGGAAAGAGAAAAAGTTCCGAAATCCACCTAACCAATAAAGGAGAGTCAATAGCCAGGGTCAAGAAAGTGACAGAAGGACTTTTGTTTGTGGATTCGGGGAATGAAAAACGGGCATTGGGGAAATTAATGAGTAAGAAAAGTGGAGAAAGGTCTGTCATATTCCACATTTACACAAATCCAACGTTGGACACTTCCTTCAAAGGACTTTTACTCGCTGCTGGATTTATTCTGGTGAGAGAGAGTGAAAGTAAATTCTCAAACCAATGCCAAATAACATGTAACTAATATTCAATATTTGTGAATTGTCATTTTAGTACTTGAGATTCACACTAGAACCGGAAATGAAGAAATCAGCAAGTGGACTTGGAAGAGGGTCGAAGATTTGTTCTTCTGAGATTATCGAACCATCTAATTCTACCATAGCACAACCATAACTTCTGGAAATTTTTAATTCCAAAATTTATATGTATGAGATTTTTAAACTCGTGTAATATGTATTCACTTTGGGAGTAGAGTATGTTGGAGGAATAAAATCTTTTGCTGCAGTTACAGTTATTCTTTGTAGATTTTATGGAAGTTATTTTCCTCCATTGATTGTGCATAGAATCATAGCAGTGACGAATAAATCGTTTTCTCTCTCACACTCAAAAATTCAAAAGCGACATAAAAAAAGACATTTGAGGTGTTTTACGAACCCCGAAATTTGATCTGCTGTTCTGTTTCATCCCAACATGTACAAAATTAGTGTGAGTGGCGTCCAAGCTTAACATAAGTAGGACAAATTATTTTCCCAAATAAAAACCATCATTCCTTATGACAAAATATTTTTTCACAAAATAGGGCATTTGTGAAAAAAAGAACATTTTCTATTTATGAAATCAGTAATAGTCAGAAATAATTAATAAAGCCAGTAAAAAGGTTGAAACTACTAAAGTAAGTTCTTTACATACTGATAATATTCTTCAGAGTTGGAAATGATGTTCCAACAGGAAGGTTAGTTGCGAAGATTATGTTTATTTAGTGTAGAATTTCAGAATTGAGGCACAAAAGAGTTTTTTAGTACAATTTTTGACCAAAAAATGGATTCAAAATAATGTCAGACTTGAACGCCATCAATAGAAAATCAGATTAAATTATTGATTTTAAGAATACAGAATAGAAATTGGATTGACGGTGCCTGTCTAAAAAAAAGAAGCTGTAACCTTGAATGTGCTAAGCCAAAATCTGAAAATATTTTGTCTATTAATACATTGGATGGAACCACGTCACTGTTAATTATTGCCAGGGGAAGAAAGAAGTCTTACTACTAGAAACTTGCTAAAAGACCCTTTTGTTTTGGAAATACCAAATACCTACTTTTTCAAAGGAACTCATTGCAAGGGTCAAAAGTATGAACGAACCCTTATGCAAAAAAAAGTTGACTGACTTTTTTGGAAACAAGGAGAAATTTCTTTTTGTGACGGACGATAGAAACCATTAGAAAAGTTTGTTAGACTTCGACGCCACTCAACACTTAAAATCCCAGTTTGATGAATGACTGCTGTAAGGTTAATATTCGGGATTTTAAGTCATTCGAGTGTTAAATAACCTCAATAATAGACTCAATCTCGCGTGTCCTAAGAATACATGTGAATGAAATGGGTCCGAAAATTTCTTCCTTCAAGAAACCAACCAGACATTTTTTTCTAAGCAATACTCTTCCCAACATGGACTCCATTCGTCTGTTCACAATCAGCCACATTTTAAATACAAAAATTACTTCTCCTAATAACAACAGCACAGCTTCTACCTATCAATCAACAATTAAATTATGACGACATTTCGTTTTATCTTGCAACTAAAAATTTAAATAAAGCTCTTATAATCCGTGTTTACACTTTATTTATATTTTATATCAATCCTATTTTAATCCATTTGCATATGAACTTTTCCAATTTTTCAAATACCCACATTTAATCTGGTAAAAATAGAAAAACCGATTAATCAACTCCACCACCGCGGTTAATTCATCATCTCAAAATTAAATGCGACTGATAAATTAAAATTAATCCCTCCTTATCAAACTCTGACCGCACAATCCTGAGAACCCTGTCAATGAAATTCATTAAAAAAACTGAGAATCAAATTATATTATGACGCAGTCAAGCCAAACTGCCTGGGAACTGAATGACGTCGAAGAATCTCTCAAGTTCCAATTACACGCTACAAAACGTAAAACACCAAAAGAGAGATTAACTGCAACTTATCTGCAATCTCAGCGTCATCAAACAACAAACTGCAATAAAATGTATACAAATTTTCTGACCAACCGGACATTTTCAGGTTGATTGATCGACGGCTGAACAGATTATCTTAATCCATCATCCAACAAATTATTTCAATTACCCTGAACACAATTCCGTCACCAACATTTTTTTCCTCAAATTTTGGACTATATAAACCCCCCATCGAGATTATCACAAAATCATAAACAGTTCTAATTTTGGGTAGAAACTTCTTTTGAATAAAATATAATCTGAGCAATATGAAAATCCTTGCGATTCTAATTTCATCTTTCGTCTTCTTGGCTGTTGCAAATGGCCGAAGACTGTCCACTCAAGAATGGTGCACTCAAGGTCAAAATTGTGTGGCTCCAGATTGTCTCTGTTCAAATATTGAGCATCCAAAAGCAGACGAGATCGCTGTAAAAGACGTTCCTCAGGTAATTTTATATTGCAGTAATTAATATTCCCACTTCTAAATTCCTTTTCTGTTTTTTAACAATTCTGTTTAATTGTAGATGGTTCATTTGACCTTCGATGCTGGAGTCAATGTCCAGAACTTCCAACTTTACTCTGAAATCTTTGACGGTCGGGTCAATCCGAATAGTGTGCCCATCAGTGGAACATTTTTTGTGTCACATGACTACAACAATTACTCGTTGACCAATGAGTTGTACAGGAAAGGTCACGAGATTGGACTTCATTCGATCAGTCACAAGAGCGACAATAATTACTGGAAAACTTTGGATGAGGCTGGATGGGAGGCTGAGGCTAAAGAGCAAATTGAACAAATGGCAAAGTTTGCAAAAATTCCAGCAGAAGATGTAAATATTTAATTTAATTTAAATGTTGGTAATTAATGTAATGGGGATTATTAATTATCGGATTTATTTCTTTCAGCTTGTCGGATTTAGATCTCCATTTCTTCAGGGAGGAGGAGATCCAATGTATGCAACACTGGCCAAAAATTTTAAATATGAAAGTTCCCGCCCTACCTGGAGCTTGAGACCTGTTCTCTGGCCTTACACTGCTGACTACGACACTATTCAGGTAGAAATTATGCAAATATTTCAAATAAAAATTAAATTAAAAAACTTCCTGACCAACGTTTGAGTGGACGATAAATCAGGTGACTGCTTTGTTTGACCTAGAAAGGTCAAATATTAAATTCACATGAGGAAATGTTTGACGTAGACTTGCTTGTATTTCGTAACCAAATTTTTACCCTCAACAAAAAATCCTTGTTTTGCTTATACTCATTGGACAGTTGCATGAAGTGAACGGCGTCCAAGTCTCACATTTTAAACAGGAAAATTAACTCGGAAATGTTAGACTTGGACGCCGTTCACTTAATGCAATTTGTTCACTGGGTGTATACAGAACAAAGTTTTGTGAATGCATTTTTACAAATCGAGATCTCTCCTTGTGAATTTGACTGCTCACCCTTTGACCTTTGTAGGGCCATGAAAGTCCCTTGAACAGTTGATAGTCATTTCACACATTTGTCAATGTATGAAGGAAGCTCTCTCTAAATGACTTTCTTAACATTTTTCGAATTGTAGGACTGTCAGATTGCTCCTTGTCCAGTTGGAAGTTACAAAGGATTTTGGGTGTGTCCTCTCGTTGACCATGTCGGAGACAACAATTTTCCATGCGCCAGCCTGGATACCTGTCTTCCAGTGTAATTATATCACATTAACTAATTAAAATTAATTGAATTCTACAGTCAAATAATTAATTTAATTAATTTACAGGCCAGTGGATGTAGACCAGGCTTACAATCTTTTGATGAGGAATTTCAACGACCATTACAACGGAAATCGAGCTCCTTTCGGAGTTCACGTGAACGCTGCTTGGCTGCTCATGCCTGAACGTCCATACCTTCTCCAAGGATATCTCAAGTAAACTGCTTAACTAAATAATTCACCTTATAATTATGGATTAAGAAAAGGTTGAAAATTAATTGGGGATATTGTATGACAGGTTTTTGGATGAGATTTTGGGGAAGGGAGACGTGTTTGTTTTGAGCATTCGGAAAGGACTCGATTGGATGAAGGACCCAAAGTCACTGGCTGACGTCAGTCAATTGCCCTCATGGCAAGCACCCACGCCTCCAGAGAATAACTGCAAAATGAGTTTCAACTGTTTATACAAGGGAACTCAACTGCCACCAGGGATGACCGGAGAAAGGTGACCTTTTTATCTTGGTCATAAAATTTAAATTTTAATCATTTCTCTAACGTAATTTTTCAATTGAATTTGCAGAATCATGAATTCCTGTGTTTTGTGCCCTACAAACTTCCCTTGGGTGGGGAATTCTTTGGGCGTCTGAACAAAGAAGATGGACTGAACAGATATTGAAGTATTTAATTTAAAGGATTTAATAGACTGATAGCTAAGGGGAAAAAAATTTCCCTCGATACGTCTTTTATTAGCTGTAAACCTAAAACTCTTCATTTATTTTGTATTAAATTATTTTTATAAAAATTGTATGATTCCAAACTCCACCAAAATTCATATTTATTCCCCTCCATTTTCCACACTATTTTTCCGGTAAATGACGATGGCTGACCATCAGTTAAAGAGTCCATGACGTGTGTCTGTGGAAATGGAAAGTTTGGAGAGTCATTTTTCTTCTTCTTCTGATCACTTCATTCAGTTGGAAAAGTGCGAAATTTTCACAAGCACACACACACACTTGTTTCTGTAATTTCAAGAACAATAATGAATGACGGCGGTCGGAGGGCATGTGTGTGTGAGAGTGCGAGTGGGATAGTTGGCACATGGAAAGAAGGATAGTTAACGATTGACTGACGATAATTGTGATTTAATAATTTACTCAGAAATCTGTAGACTATTGAACATGGAAAGTGTCATTCAAAATGGTGGGAGGAAACGAAAAAGGCCTGTAAACGTATTTTTGTCTCAAAATTATGCAAGTGTTTGGTGTAAATTGAGATTTTGTTTTTTAATGCATGAAATTACATCGATTTTAGATTAAAATTTTTCATAGACTTCAGTCATTCTTTACAGTATTGCTTTAAATCAAATTTCAAAATTCGGTTTTAATTGATGCGCTTCGACGCCACAAGATATTTTATTTTCTGCGTCAATACCTCAACAGTAAAAAGATTGGGAACTACCAGGAGAAATATGTATAAATTGGCTAGTTGAGTAATATAAAAATAGTTTGATGGTCAACCTTTGACCCCGTACAATTGTTTGACAAGTTTCACTTGTTTCACATTGTTGTGTATTTCTAAATGGTTTTTAATTCGTTGTTATGATAAACTCATTGAAACTGGGTGTGTGAGAAGGTGACGTTTTGAAATTCAATTATAGTAAGCTCCTAATCTTCAACGCCACACACAACGTTTTATGAAATATTGGGCAACTATATTGTCACAAAAAGTGGCAGTCTCTAAAATCCATTATGAAAACGTGGTCAAGTTCGACGCCACTCAACAAATTACATTCCCTTTAGGTGAATAAGTAATAAAAGTTGTTGAGGAGTTATTTTTTCTAACAAGTGCTATTTGAAGTTCAAACTTTGAATTCAAGTAAATAATCCGTTCCTAAGAAACCTCAATAATTGTGACTGAATCTAGTGTGATCTAAATATAGATACAGGTACCTTTGTGACACGCAGTGTGTGTGCCTTTGTACCAGCATAGTTTTGCATAGCATATAATGTCATCCCAATTTGATCAAATCATTCGAGACTCGTCCCCAGCCTAAATCTCAGGCTAAATCTTTACAAGCTTGCCACGAAAATATTATGAATACAAATATCTCAAATAAGTGGTCCAAGCTTTGTCAAATTTTTTTCACTAATGATTTACATTTTAATACATTAAGTGATCCAACAAGATTTACACTTTGTTTTACTACTCATTAATTTGTACGTTGAGCATGTCAATCATTTTCCGAACGACAGGTGGTGGAAGCAGTTGTCTAAAAATCAGTTATTCAAGAATTATGAAATATTAAGGTAAATTGTAATTAAGTTATTCAAATGGCAATCTCTTACAAAAGCATGGCAGCCACTCGACCACCTCCGGGTACGTAAATGTGTTCTTGGTTTTGCTTGACCCCTTCAATTATGACGGATGCCACGTATCGTGGAGTCATTCGATGGTCCAAGAATGGATATTTTCTAAATTTAAATTGGCTTTTTAAAAATTTGTTTTTAATCGTGTTTAATTAATATAATGTTCAAAAAGAGGAAAATACCCCGGACGTGGATTGTGAGGAGCTGTCATGTTTGTGACGACATGTCCAGGATACACAAGTGAAAATTTGATGTCTGGTTTACTGGGCAGATGACGAATGTCTTCCTTCACTGACTCTGTGTACGCTCTCACGGCATGCTTCATCCAAAATTTGGTTATTAATTTTCGAAAATGAATGAAAATTTTAAAATTCATATTTCGCCACACTACACACTACTGACCTTTGATCCCATGTAAACTGAACACTGAGGCCCATACAGGAATCCAAAAACAGAACTAGTGTTGATGACATGACCTCTTCCTCTTTGAATCATAGCTGGAAGGAATGAGGCTAAAGTCCAGCAGTGAGAAATTGTATTGATGTGGTAAATATTGTGAATATTTTTGGGAGTCATTTCCCAGGCTCGTCCAACTTCTCCAGCAATTCCCGCATTGTTGAACAGGACAGAGACGTGTCCAATTTCCTGACGAATCTAAAGCACAAAATGTTTTTCAAAAACATAACTTCACACTTGCAACAAGCGAATAATATTTGCTTGGGAATATCGCCCCCACAGCCTAACTAGGATGACTTGTGGTCTTCCCGGTTAAAATAAAATGCTTGAATGGCGTCGAAGCTATACAAATTCTTTACTGGATTTAAATTGTTTAAAAACTTTTTTGTACATTCTTAATCAGGAAAAAATTTTTACTAAAAATGCTTGAATAAAATGTGTCCCAATTTTAGTCACGTGTTCTATCACTACCTTCTCAGCTGTCGCCTCCACTTCCTCCCGATTACTGACGTCCACCTTGAAAGCGTGTGCTCTCCGAACACCAAGTGCTTTCAGTTCTTTCATCAGTGTCTCATTCGCATCGTCATCAAAATCCCAACTGATAATTGTGACCTGTTCTTGTCGTGCCAACTGGAGACACAATTCCCGGCCTATCCCATTAGCTCCTCCAGTGACCTGGGTTTTTAAAAATATTTTTATAAAATTCTGTCAATAAAGAAATGGGAATATAATTATTAATAATTAATTTTGACGGACCAAAATGATTTCATCCTTGAGACTTTTGGGTTCTCCCGGATAGAATATGGAGACAATGAATCTGATACAGTAGAAAATGGTGTGAAGAAGGAGTCCAGTCAATTCTAAAGAAAATCGAAGGTAGAGCCAAGCTAAATGTAACTCCACCGACCGATTCTTTTGTACCCTCCTTTTTCTTTAAAGATGTGCCTGGTCGGTTTGAATTTGAACTGTCTGCCTTCACCATTTTACTAATTTATTGTGTGGCGGAAAACCCGGTTATTTACTAAAATAATATAAAATTAGAATTAGTGACTATTACTGTGAATATTAATTTGCAGACACAAGAGTTTAGGTGAAAATTAAAAATTTTGACATTTTGAATTTACAGGAATAATTTATATGTTTGTAGAGGATCACATGACGGATCACATGAGGTTGATGAGTGTGTGGGGAGACGAGTCAAGTATTTTGAACAAATCACACATGAGATAAAAATGAAGGACAGAGAAATAGTCGGATGATAAAAGTTGGAGAAGGTCAAGTTCAAAGTGATATGATCCAGTTTGGGAATATGAACACAACACATCACACCACAGTCATCAATCATTGTACTGACTTTTACTTCTTTCACAGGGTACGTTGAGTCAGGATGGGAAAATATGGGATGGGAAACAATGGCTTTTAAATAGGAAAAATTAGTGGGAAAGTCGATCATACCTTCTGAGTACCTATAAACTACAGCATGACATGTACATTTAGTGAAAAAATCGATGACAATTATCACAGTCGTTAATTTTAAACAATGATTATGGACAAACTAAAGGGAGATTAAGCTTTTACGTTGTGCGAGACTTGGACGCCGTTCTGTTTTAAATCATTGTGAGGTGGTCTTTATGTATTACAGTTAACTTTGCTGCTTCAGTCACTCCATTTTTGCGAAGGGATTAAAGTTCGCCTACGGCTAATTTAATTCTTAAATTAATATTTTAAATTATTTAAATTAATTAAATTAATTAGTTCGCATAAGTTGACGTCTACAGTTATTGGTATTTAGTTAAAATCGAAATTCTTTAATCATTGACTTTTGCAAATGTAATTCCTTGTCGTTCCGGAACGACATATTTATGACAGTACCAAAAAATCTCTCTAAAAAAATCTCTTCGAATATATCAAAATAAAATGAAATTTGTAGCGGTCAATTCAAATAACCGAATCCTTCTCATTTCTCAGAGGTTTCTTGTAGGTTTTCCGAGGGCAAGGGTTATCCTCTGGACACCATCCAAAAGTTGCCATTTTGACTACATTCAACATACATTTCATTCCTTCCGCACTTTCTTTTTCAAAATAGTTCTTTCATACAAAATACTAATTTTTAATTATACTCAACACTCAAAGAAAATTCACTTCCTATTCATTCATTTAAAAACATACCAAAGGAAGAAAACGAAAATAATGATTAAATAAATAGCTAAATAATCCACAAAGTTCTGTATGCTTTGTCATGTCTTTCTTTCCTTCATTCATTTAGCATGGAAGAAGGAAGGATACACAGGGCCTTAATACAAACCAGTTTTGTTCCTTCACACAACTCTTATTACGCCACTTTTACTATATTTACGTGCAAGGAAACTATCAAAAAAAATTGAATACTTTCTGTAACGCCAAACGATAATCTTTTGCACGCACTCCTTCATCATGAACTCCTCAATAATCCAATACCTCTACTGTCACTTTGACAGTCAAATGACAGCCAGATCAAAAAAATCCATAGTTGAATTATTTCTTACAGTTTATCTACAAGTCCATTCAAATTCGTGACAAAAACATGAAACGTCACAATAAATCAAAAAAGATTTCGGTAATTTAAAAATTTCTTTAAAAAATAATTTTATTATCGTTAGCATAAACAAATCGTTATTATTAATCTTACTGCAAATTATTTATGTATGGCAGAAATATTTTCCAACGACTGTAATGGTTCTCCTGTGTCATTTTGTTATTACGGAAACATTACCCGCTTCCCCCCGTCAAGCAAGAAGTCTTTACGACATTTGGGAAAACCTTAAAGATGTTTTCATTGGAGGTACGATTTACATTTGACCTGCTATTTTAAAAAGATCATGCAAGACGAATTCATAATTTTCAGATGATCATCCATGGTTTGGAAGTCCAAGGTCAAGGGACAACAATGATTTTCGATCAATGGATTACTCTTCAGTACCCTATCCAGGTTCATTTAGACCTCAGAATCCAGATGTGGAAAACTTTGACCTATTCATGTCAGGACGGGAGGGTCAACAACAACAACAATTTTCAGTCAACAACGGCAATCGTCGTCCTCATGCAATACCCTTGAGAACACAGCCTTGTAATTCCACTGAAAAATTAAAAAAAGATGGATTGAAAGTGACACCTTCTCCTCCATCCAAAATGTTAGAAAATAGTCAGAAATTAGAGGGTGGATACTCTTCTGTGGAACAACTCTTTAATCCGGATGTCAGACTTTTCATACTGGTCAGAAAACGGAATGCCACTCAAATATGATTGATGAGAGGAGGAAGGATCTTCAACGGGATGTACAACTTTAAAATAGAGAAATTAACTGAAAATATACC
>WJFB01004315.1:0-10457 GCA_009870185.1 Pygmarrhopalites habei | reverse complement strand
GCGTTAACTTTGAACTACCTGGAAAATGCCATAGATTTGCTAATGAGTAAAGTGTCACTTTGACGCGGCGACACTTTATGTATTTATGCCGTTTTTTTCCTTTGATCTGAGGAATGAGAGTATCACTGGTACTGTCACTCATACTTCCAAGTACACTAAAAAATGAGTTAATTTATTCAATGGTCAGTTCACTACAGTATTACTTACAATCCTCTCTCACCTTCAAGGTTTTTCACAACATTTCTTTAACAAGTGGAACTTCAGTTACTGGAATAAAATGACTGACAGTCTATCCAAGATAATAATAACAAAAATGAAGAATGATGTCACTGTGCTTTTTAGGTATTTTGTAAAAAGTTTAATCTCTGTGAGACTATGTGTGTGTACAGACAGATCAAAATGAGATAAATTTGTTTGCGACATAATTTTGATCAAGATAATTTTTCAACTTCAATACAAGCCAACAAAATTGATGCATTAGACTTGGATTACAAAAGTTGCTCAAAGTCGTAGTCGGTGAGGAGCGACGAACTGGGCTGACGTCATGTATAAAATGTAATTACATAATTTTTTGTCTCTACTACTACTAATGTTTCCTCTACTAATGGACTACATCATCATTATTGTTCAACATGGATGTTGTACATAGAGTTGGAGGGTAAACTAATTTAATAAGCACGGCTCTCTCCCTCTCAGGATTTTTGATGTGAAAGAGTTCAATACAGTAAGATCAAAGTGATTGTCACATGTAGAGGAATTGTAGAGGAGAGGTGATTTATTTGATTGACAAATAGAGAAAGCGTTTTTGACATTTAACCTGTGTATGATTGGCATCTACAACATAGTACTTGTAATGTAACATTTTACTGATATTTTTCTGTTGAGTCTGACCACATGTCTACGTACTTTCGTTTATGTCTCAATCTAATTTAATATCTTATTCTTTGACTGCCAGTCGTGTATTAAAAATGCTTAAGATTCTGCAATTAAAATAATCAATAATAAAATGATTCCTAGCTTAGAAAAACAATAAATACCCTTTGAAAGTTATTAGGGAAAAACAGTCTGGTAGGAAACTACCTGGCCAATATTTCAGTTGATTTGTTTCTCTTGACCTCCAGAAGTCAAAGTAATTATTATAGTTTCCTTACAAAATTGTTGTACTTTGACGACGCATGCTTTCATAACTCATAGAAATACGAGTGTGAATAATAGCTCACGATTGGAGATTGAGGGTTACAAATACCGTTTCCCTTTATGACCTTTCAAAAGGGAAAGCCAGTGGGTTTATAATTCCGGACTAGATATAAATAACTCTACGACTCAGCAAGGCTCATTTGAAAGGAGTCTATTCTAATAATTTTATTGCTTAAAAGAACCATCCTTGAACTAGAAATCTTTTTTTGATTGAAATTAATAAATTAAAATGTTATCAACCTTTCAATTATTTTGAAGCGTGAGTGCAGTCTTTAACCATCAAAAGTTGTGATTCACAACAACAATGCATCATTTCTAAATAATTATAAATTTAACTTTGTTGAACCAATTCGAGGAAAATGCTTTCAAGATTCTTACGACCCACAGTACACTCTTCTATTTTGAATAACTTTTTAGCTTCCACTAAAACGGCATAAATGTCGGATAATCTCTCATCTTTGGGGATGTGACAATTTAGAAGGCCGGGATGAGCATCAATTATCCGAGAACCTAGAATCAAATTTGAGATTTTCATTACATCAATCCTAAATAGAATATTACATAACAATTGGAAGCTAGAAATACCTGAAAACTTGTTAGTCAGAAATGAGAGGAAGGCTTCCATGACGCTGAACCAGTCATGTCCAGTGTCCTCAAATATTCCCTACAAAATTATATTGTAATCTTATAACATCAAATTTTTTTCACAAATATACTTTACACTACTTGTTTTAGTTATATAACTCACATTCTCCGAGACAGTGCGGGAACCCAAAGGAAGTTTTGCAACCAATGTGTACCCTTGACAGTGTCTCATTTTGAGATGAGCGGGAGACCCGAGGCACCTGAAACGACCTTTGACCATCACCCCCATTCTAGAGTCCTTACATAACGTCTCACATTCCTCCATGATATGCGAAGTGAGTAAAATAGAGGAACCCCTCTCTTTCGTTTGAGAAATTGCATCCCGGATATGAATTCTCGCCAATGGGTCCATGGCAGACTGAAATACAAGTTAAAAAATATTTCTTTAAAATTCGATTCATCTAAATTGTCATAATTATTAATCATTGCTCACAGTGGGTTCGTCCAAAATGGACACAGCAGGTTGTCCGAGTAAAGCAAGAGCCACAGACAGTTTTCTTTGATTACCTCCACTGCAAGATTTAAAACTAATTAATTACTTTCAAAATGTATTGTTGACAATTCCGAATATTTACCTGTAATGTTCAGTACGTTTGTCCAAATGTTCCAGAAATAAGAGTCTGTCTGCAATCTCTTCAGAAACTGCTTTTATTTTGTGTTCCTGAAAGTTCAAAGGAATAATATTGATTCTGACTATAGAATAATACATTCATTTTCCAGTCAAATGGGTGGACATTTGTATAGTGACTCTATTGCCTTTATCCCTCGGAGACGTGCAATCATGGTCAGAATTTCCCTTCCAGTCAACTGTACGATACTGTAAAAAGAAAAATGATCTAATTCATTTAATGAGTTAGAACATGACACACACAAATTGAAGTCACACAATGATGAAAAGGACACCACTGAAAATGATGTGAGAAAAGTATTTATAAATTGTTACAAAGCTTCAAACTGTGGGCAATATCCTACGCAAGAGAGAGCCTTCCTGGTGTCCTTTTTGATGGAAAAGGAATTGATGTAGGCATCCCCATTAGTTATTGAAACATCTCCAGTCAACATTTTCAATGTACTGGTTTTCCCTACACATATCAGTTATATGGTTAATCATAGTATCTGAAAATATCCTTTTGAAACGTTATTATTCAACTCTTTTATTACCTGACCCGTTGGCACCCAAAAGACCAAAAATTTCTCCTTGTTTGACACCTAGATTGAGTGAGTCCACAGCCACCATGTCCTTATTGTAAGCTTTGGTCAAGTCCCTGTTTAATTATGCATATCCACATTAACACTTTTTTTCATAAACGTGACATTGTTGAATGGACAAACCTGAGTACCAGACAGTCTGTGAGCCCGAGTTCCGAAAAAGTTGAACGATATATTCGTTCAGTCTCTTTTGCCACGTCCTCGTCAATGAGAGGTCGGAAGCTGTCTAAAAGATTGAGGAATCAATCCATTTATTACTTACAGAGTCAAGGAAAATTGATTTCTAGAAAGAGATACCTACTCACATTGATCATTTGGTCGCTTAGTGTAGCGAAATTTTGCAATAATCTTCGTGACAATGACCTGAACCTTCCGAATTACCCCCGTCTCGTGAAGAATCAACAAAATGATTGAGACAAGGCACAAGACGGAGAGGGAGCAAATATTTTTCCCAATTCCAAAAGGTTTCCAAGCAAAGAAAGATGTTTGCCCTGTTCAAATTGAAATCTTTTTATTTTAAATTCAACTTCATTCATCATCAATTAGCTAAGAGTGTCAATGATGGTTTTATACTCACTCTTGACACAGCATGGCATATCTGGAAAGATGTTACAGACGATATCCAGGTCGATAGACTCACAAAAAGTACTGACTTTGTGATGACGTCCCATGTTATCAACTCCAGTGGCCAGGGCGTAACAGGGGAAGATTAAGAAAAAGTTGTGAATATACTCGGCCAAATCCTGATGATGTACCTCTTCGATTGTGAGGACGGTCGTCACAGCCGTGGTCACCATCCCTAATAATTCAAAAGAAGCAGTCCCAATTTGAATTTTATGTTTTGCAAATCTAGAATATATTATTAATCCAAATTGTTACCCGTGAACAGATGAAATCCAGCTAGACGAGAAATTGTGATGGCAGGATTGGAACTAATTGTCGTGACAAACATGTGCAGTAAAATCATGGCACATCCATAAAGACTGTAGAAACCGTAGAGTCTCAAGTACATTTGGATAGAGTTATACTCTACACAGTCAAACCAGTAGACTGCCAAAATGACCCCTCCACTACTGATAATGTAAAGAAGGAAGTCAACGACGAATCGAGTTATCCAAAAGATAGGAAGTCTGACCCCAGCCACTTTTTGTAAATGTTTTGCCCCAATTATTTTCTCTTGAATGGGAAAGTAAGTGAACAAGACAGTGAGAAGGATAGCACAGTAGGAAAAGGAAAAACTGAGGAGGTAGGAAGGATCCAAAAGATTAAATGGAGTCTTCAAATGGTCCATCTTGGTATAGTCGAATGGTGAGTTTGTCAGGGTGATCTTGTGTTGGACGTCGAAAGTCCGGAGGAGGGAATTTGTCAGGGTATTTAAGGCTACTGGGGGTACATGGAATGGTTGGTTGTTGAAGAAGGCCGTCAGTTGAGTTTCGTTCTTTTGCTCAAAAGCTAACATGTACTGAGTAATCTGTGCAAATATAATATTCATTTTTGTCATTTAATAATTATTTTTATAAGCCATGAGAATTTTTAATTATAGTGAAACTTACCGTTCGTCTCAGAGATGCTGTTGCCTATCGAGAAAGAAAAAGAATCACTTATAATTATTTTCAGTTGTAGTTCAAAAGAATGAAAAGTTCGGCTTACTTTTTCCAGAATTGTTGTCATGATTGGAACAGAATTATTAGTCATTTCAAGAATGAGTCCATGAGAGAGACCATGATTTTTGAGCTCTGCACACACCCTCGACCCTTCGTCACAATTGAGTAGAACCGAAGTCCCTTTAAACACGGACATTTCCTGTGAAACAAAATCAAGTTTAGAGTCGAGAAGAAAACTTTCATTAGAATTATAAATTTTGAGATTACACGTGATTCCAAATGCAATGATCCATCCTTTTGAACTCCTGGTAATTTTAAAGCCATCCATAAACTGTAGAACATCAAAACGGTCGGAGAAAAGACCTGGACGCAAGATATCTTTTAGTTTCGTGACCTTAAACTAATGAAAAACCGAATCACAATGACCTGCTTCTGATTTGTTAGAGTGTTAATTTACATACCTGCAGTAAGGCTGTCCTACAATTTCGAAAGATGACTAGAATATTTTTAATCAACATTGCCCTGGCTTGTTGGATCCATAAAGCAACTCCCGTGTTTTTGTCACAGGGATTATGGGTGTTAGTGAGAGTCCTGGATGAGGTGGGTGGCTTCTTGATTGAATGTCCTTCTCTGAGTAATTTCTCCGTAGATCTAGCTCCAGCCCTTTTGGATTAAACAAAGTAAATGTTGAAAAATTTTAAACATTAAATAACCATATTAAATTTTTGTAGTTCACCTCATGAAAACTTCGTGCATGGAAGGGTGTTGGACATCATAGTTAGTCAACTTTAGTTCCTCCATCTGTTCTTCCAGTTCTTTCAGCCCAGTTGCAAGTTCACCGTCATCCATATCCAAAATTGGTAGGGAAAAAGAGACCTCAGTTCGATTTGGATCAGTGCTCTCGACGAATGTCGCATTGGGGAAGATGCGTTTCACCGTTGTTTGAACCACGTTGACATTGCAATTCTCCGACATCTCCAAGACCAGTTTGCTGTCATCCCCTTTAAAATGTCAATAGACGATGTGCTCATAATTGTGGAAGAAAAAATAAATACATTTTCCAGTTTAAAAATATTCAGATTCATAGCCACACCATATTTTTTCTTCAAGAAGGTTGAGCTACCACAACATTTGAGACTCCCATCCACCATGATAGCAATTCGATCACCCAGAATTTGTGATTCATTCATAAAATGAGTGGACAAAATAACTAGAAAGAAAATGAATACACTATTATAACAATCTGTGATGGTTTCATCCTCAGCTTTGCTACTGCTCAAAGCCAAGATGGAAGTTCAATATGGCTAGCTAACGCCTAAGGATCCTCTCAAGTACGCACAATCCAAATAATAATAATATGCCTTTATATTCTCCTAACTGTTTCATTTACACACACTTTTGGGTGTATATATATTAATATTTATTACTTGTTCGACCCAACTTTTCTGCTTCTATAAAATCCCATGTACATCTTCTAGCTCGTATATCCATTTGACTAGTGGGTTCATCAAGGAAAATCTATAACAGAGAATTATATTCAACTTGTGTTCCAAATAATGAAATGCTTTCACTTTATCCAGGTCTAATATTTTGAAAACAACTCACGACTTTAGCACTAGCAGAGAATGCAATGGCCAAACCTAGAATATAAAAAAATAACTGTGGAATTGATTCAATCTAATAATGATCAAAGAATTGATATGAAATATTGTATTACAAAGTTTCCGTTTAGTTCCACCACTCAAAGTTTTTGCTAGAGCATGACGTTTCTCAATTAATTCCAAATCTCGAAGTATTCGATCAATTTCCTCTATTGTGTCAGCCACCTCGAACCCTTTGAGCTTATTTCAACAATATTTTTTTGTCAAATTCGAGGAAGTAATCATTACTAATAAAATCTAAAATATCATATTTTAAATATGAATCTTTACATACATTGCAAAAGTATTGCAAGTGTTCCTCCACCGTCAGACTATCAAAAAGAATATTATACTGCGGACAAAATCCCATGCTCTGTCTAGCTGCCGGCATAAAAACATGTAAATCAGTTATAATGATTAAAAATTAATTTGTATTTAGACAGAATTTCAAAACAAACTGTGAAAGTACAAGTTGACACTTGCAAACGTTTGCAAGTCGCCTTGTAGTATGTACATATGACGAGCATGTTCAGACTTGCACGTTTGTTGTTCCATGCGGAAGAAGGAAAATCGTACATTCTTTTTTTAGTCTAGCACGTGCTTCCGGAGGAGTCGGTTGTGTTTTTTAATTACTCCGGTTAACAAATTGTCATAATCATTACAGTCAAACGTGACGTGTGTGCATCCGTGTTTCAGAGTAAAGAGAAGTTAAGGGTCCACAAGGACTTCAAGAAAGGAAAATTTTGTTGTATTTGTTTAAGTGAATTTCGGGATGAACTCGACTTGAAATTTCACCAACATCAAAAGGGGGGACGCTGATGTTGTATTTGTTTGGGTGAATTTTCTGTTGCAGACCATTAAAACCAACATTTCGGTCATAACCATTACGCAAATAACGTCCTTCGCTCATGAGAAGAGAGTAGAACAGGTCAAAAAGGCCAACATTATCTGGAATATTTTTCACGCAACACGAGGACAGATGCCTTTTAGACCACGACGAGAGACTTTTGAGGAGGCGAAGAAATTGAGACGTAAGAATAATGATATTACTCTTTACCAGTAATTAATGTCATTCCTTCCTTTATCATGTCATAATTTGTATATTTCTGTCCAGCTGACATTCTAGAAATTGTTCCAAAAGGAGATGAATCTACCGGTAGAAGTGGGACCGTCAGTAACAGTCAGCACACCGCTTTGAACATTTACTATGGAGGAAGGAAGCAGCACAAAGTTTTTGAGAAAGTAGCATTCAAAATCATTTCATCAGCTGATCATAACACTCAGTAAGTACTTAATAATATGTCTTTGAATACGTAGATAAATTTTAGTTGGCAAAAAAGTACCCTTCTTCCTAACTACAGCTTTTTTTAAAATATATTTTTCAGAAAGTTTGTGTACGTGCTGAGCTGTGAAGCTCTTGGCTTGTTGAGGTACTGAATACATACTTTATGTAGTATTGTGACAACTATTATTCAGTAGAGTACTCATTAATCTGCCAATACTAAATTTATAATGGACAATTTCTCACTGACAAACAGGTATGTGGGAAAGTTTAATGGTGAGTCGGACAACTCGACTCTAGGGAAATATTTAGGAAGCCGATTATTCATGATCTATTTGATCCGTCAACTCCTGGACATAAAGTTTGAAGGTTCAACCCGGTCTGAGGAGGACATAGCTTCCTTCATCCTCTTCTTTCGTCGCGGAAGCAATTTGACTCATGCAAAAGGTAAGTACAGTTTCAATATTATTGTCTGTCTATTGTCATTTAAATACACTCATATCCACAAGTATTGTACAGTCAATAATTATCCTAATTTCCGGCATACAAATACTTGTATGGAAAAGATGGTACAAGTAAAGAACTAAAGGATTTTACAAAGACTATCACCACCATTTATAACTTGAAGCTATCGGATGGTATATATAAGATACAGGTCCAAAATGTTCTTTTTAAAATTAAATTAATATTACATTGCCGAATATTTGTTTTGTGTTCTAGTAAATCTTCACTTCTGTAGGCATGATTGCCACCCTGTTTTTACGGGTGGACGTAGTTGCCGAATATGAGACAAAGAAGGAAGTCGATACGTGTGAGAAAGTCCTGATTTCTGAGTCCAACTCTCACTTGTACTGGACCGGTGGCCATAATAGTGTAGACGAAACAGTGAGTCTCATTATTATTATAACATTACAATTGTACTTAAAACAATTTTTTAATGATAATTCACTAATATTTGTAAAATAATTTTAGACTGGTAATCAGAGTCGTGACTACCGTCCTCCCTTAGCTTTTTACATGATGGCTCCTATGGACAATTTGTCAAATTTAAACAATTGGATGAAGGAGAAGGGAATTGAAAAGTTAGTAACACATCGTTGTGACTACCTACTTCACTCTGTGTACTTCAATATAATAATAATGTCTCATGTGTGAAATCTTTTTTTGAATTTGTGTACAGAGAAAAGAATTATCCACCTAATTCCCGTTTCAGCAAAATGTTGACACCTCCTGCCTCACCAACTTCAACAACAACAGTCTCAGAGTAACAGTTTGTGGAGATAAAGGTTCAGAAGGTGATGGAAATTAACGATGACTTGGCTGCAGAGAAAGCAAGACGCATTATTGAGTCTTTTCGTCAAATTGATGAAAATTACTCAGCAAAGAAGCCAAGGCTTGATTGATTTCTCCTTTTTGTTCGTTTTGAAATTCTTTGTTTACAATTTTTTTGCTTACAAATTTAATAAATTGTATTCGTAAATACAATATCTACTGTAATACTATTGTGCATATTATCTAAATTTTAACGTAAATACCAGGCAGTCCATTGAAGATAGCTAGGAATCCCACATATAAGCTGATATTCCTGAAAATAAATGGCAATTATGAGTATTAAATATTACACATTTTGATTGGTCTGATAATGATGGTAGACCTACTTTGAGTCTGGTAGATTTCTCTTTGATTAGTTGTCGAGTAATATTCATGACAGTCTGCGTATAACAGATTTGGGCCAGAATGGGAATCCAAAGAGCAGGAATGAAAAAGTATAAATCTTTGATGAATGATGGAAATGGAAATCTTTCCATTTTGACCTCGTACTGGTCATATTCTTCTTTTTGAGTCGAATTGAGGAATAGTTTAGAAACTGTCTTCTCAACTGCATACTGAAGGTACAGAAATCCTAGAAAACACTTATTAAATAACTTAATATGCCAGTAGTGAGGTTGTGCATAAATGCACAAAGCCATCAAATACGGTCTCTCCTAGAACAGTGGTCCCGATATTCATTAATTTAAGTCAAGGGAGACAACCTTCATCAAAATATCCTGAAAATATTTAATTCCTCTAATTACAAAAATGACGAGTGACACGTAAGTCACACGATGCTGATAATGTATCACTTATTTTACCTGGAAATCCACCATTATTTGTCTGGAATGGTCCAGTAGTGTCGTCATCATCTTTTGTGAAATTAAAAATATCGGGATGAAAATATTGAAAATCGATGAAAAATTCACAATAGTTTTTAATTCGGAACAATGATGACAGACAAGAAGAAGGAATTATCAACCTCTCGCATTTGACCGAGGACCAGGAAACTCTGGAAAAAAACAAATGATCAAAGATAGAAACCATCCTTAATTAAGATTGGATGATCAAGAATCCTCCTCTTCAATTATATACATTAAACATACCGAATATTCTCCACATTTTTCCTGGGTTCCAGGACGGTTTAAAATCCCCTCGGTCTTCCACAACAAGAAAATTTATTGACTCTTTGATACTCTTTTATAAGTTCAAATGCAAAACAATGATGCATTACTATTACCTTCAAATGGTGGGTACTGAGTTCGTTGAAACGAAGGTAGTCTGATTGTATACTAAAAATTTTATCACTATAAGTACATACAAATAAGGGATTCTGGATGAGAAAGAGTCTTTACTTAATTTTACAAAAACTTGCCTCCACATTCCCCTTCATTTTGGTAGCTTTGTTTTTGAGTCCAATATGATCTGTTGAAACTGGAATTACATGAACATTATTATTCTGCGGCTCCTTTGCAACTTCGTCTTTTCAAAACAAATGAATTAGCATAGTACAAGAAGCTACTTCTAGACTGTCTAGACTAGACATGAACCACAATGTACACACATGCA
>WJFB01004314.1:0-10458 GCA_009870185.1 Pygmarrhopalites habei | reverse complement strand
AAATGAAATTGAATATGACATGAAAACGTATAATGAAATGCAAGTCTAATATTATCAATAACATGGCAATGTAAAAATATGCTGAAACTATACTTACTTACATTATTATGTATTCACTCATCACAACACAGATAATATTGTTAAATGCATTGCAATGAATGCCTAGCCAGTCGTACCGTTAATATGATCATAATTAACGCTATCGACTATCCTAGCCTTACTCAAGAGAATTTCTACTCCTATATTTGAAATTAAATACAAGGGTCATACATTCAAAATTAAAACTGGTAGTAAGATGCCTTCCATGAAATAATCATGACTTGGTCAAAAATACATGGTATATTCATACATGAAGACGCCTTACTAACCCTTAATCATTACTCTTATTATGTATCTCGGAGTTTTTTGGGAAATAAAAAAAATGGGGGTAACAAGACTCGAATTCATTCACTTAAGCTATCTATAATTAAAAAATAACTCACCACTGTGCCCTGTTCCACACAATATCACTATTACACTTTTACGGACTTAGAAATCAAATAGATGAGGAGAAAAGGTGAATGAAAGGAGGAAAATTCTTAAAGGTAAAACTGAGTCTCCATCAACTTGTCAACTAGTTTTAATTGAAATTCGTTGATATTGAAACAGTTCGTAGATAAGAGAATTTTGGAGAGGAGGAAGAGGAGAGAGGACAAAGGAAAAAAAGGATAAGGTTTACGATATTTTGACGAAGGATCATCTTGGAATTTTTCTTGTTTGTGTGTGCGAAAACAGCGACGAGGGTAGAAGGTAGAGCCACTTGTTTTTGTTCAAACTTCAGTTTGCAGTGACTTTTTTCTTCTTTTAGACTGCTTCATAAGGGGCCTCAACATTGCGTTCCGATGGGCATTTTGGCTTATCCCCACAACCGACCGTACTTTCTCCGATACAAGTCTTCAGTCGGTTCGCGGGTCCTCCTCGCCTTCAACCGGTAGGCCCCCTCCACGTCCCTCGTATCCCTTGCCAGAGTTCTCTCTGTTTTTTTTACCGTCGCTCTCTCTATTTTCTTTAGCTCTTTTTCTTGTTTCATTTTCTTTAGCTCTCTCTCTCCACAATGGCTTTGTGTATCGGTGTGTTGAAGCAAAAACAAAAAGTACAATTCTTTCTCATGCCTCAAGTCCCTGCCTGAATAAGTTGTGACTGCTCAAATTTTTTTTCTTTTGTTGTTATTGTAAAAAAAGGATCTTTTCTTTTTTTGAAAAAATTACGATTTCAAATCTCATTTCGATTGAAAATTTCTGAGTCAATATTTTTAACCCCAACCCACCAGGAATATTAAAAAGATTTCAACTGTTAGTTGCCCGAATAAATTTTTTTTTGAAATTGAAAAAATAACTAGCCACCCATTGGGGTCAAAGCCATTGATTTAAGAACTGGCCAAAGATTTGAAGGACCTATATAAACAGGGTAAAAAAGAACAGGGATATTTTTTTGACTTGTCATCGGCATCATTATGTAACTTATCATCATAACCTTCTTAAAAACAATCAGAATAAATATTAAGCATCAACAATAAATATATAATCCCATAACGAATAATGATAATAATAATAGTGTCTAACTTTTTGTTTCCTTTTTAAAATGTAATTTTTTGTTTTTAACTTGGTCTACTCTCTTGTTATTACTCAGTCATTTTACAATTCTGACGACTCTTTCTCTTTTGTTGGGCTAAATTCAAAAATCCACTGTTATTGCAAAGGAGCATCTGCGGTTTTTATTCGCATCATGGCAATCCAATACATTTTAAAACAGCTTCTCAAGAGAGGCAATCTCAGAGGCAATGGCAGGGTTGTCGGCAAGCAGTAGTTGTTGTTGAATTTCGAAGTCATTTAACAACAGCTGTCGATTGTAGATTGTAAGGTTATCAAAAGGGATTTGAACCCACAAGGAGTTTAAGGATTCTCTTCAATGAAACTGACTTTTTTCTTTTTTGTATATTTAAAAAAACTCAACATTTTAACCGAAAAATGTAGTAGTAGTAGAATCTGTTGTACAACACTGGGAATATCATATTATATAATAACCGGGTATTTAAAAATCACAGAATAGTCTCCAACATTTTCACTTTTTGTATATCACACTCACTCATGCACATTTTGAATATGTTAACCTTTGAAACTATGTATGTATAGAGTACTTATGTGTGTGTAAGAGTAAACGTAGTCAACTTGTAAGTTAAAATAAAAATTACTATCGTGTGGTAATGACTTATTCGAGAACGAGATCATCAGTTGGAACTTGTATCAAATTTTCATCACATACACAACACTAATTGTCTTCACTCCGTTATTAATTAAAATTGTTTACGAAAATATAGATATATATACTTATATATCATTTTAAACTGAAAATTCGTTTTCCTTCGTAATGTTTCTTTGAGAGTTAAAATCGTAGAAAACTTAGTAGAAAAGTAAATTTCAATCTTGTATATATAAATCAGTTAGTAGACTCAATCAATAATTTCTAGTCACAAACAAGAAGGAACAATCCTAATAAAGAACAAAAAGAAAGAGAGACTTTTAACTCGATTACTTTTTTAAAAATTTTCTGAAAGTTTGAAAGTTAACAAAATTATATTACACCCAAGTAAGTAGGGTATATTGTTTCAATGATTCCAAATTCAACATTACACATATACACCAATCATTTTCTCGTAAAATGCAAATGAAGACATAACCGCTTGCAAACCAACCCGGTGACAATATTCTAATACCAAAAATACTGTTTTCTCACTCAATCAGTATAGTGTCAATCAATCTAAATGTCATTCTAGAGTCATCCACATAATGCTCAACTAATAATTTAATAATCACCCTATTTACTTGAAGGAGATAATTGAAAGAGATTGCTTTTTTCTATTAAAAAAAATGTTTTGTTGTCCATTATGTAATCGTAATTTTTTCTGTTAAATCGTAATGAACGTGGGCAATGCTAAGATACATGATAATGTTATATTATTATTATGTACCATGATGGTACTACCATCTTGAATAGAAATTGATACCTTTTTCAAAAAAAATGAATCTAGATAATTTATAGTAATAATTAGTAAGTAAAAAAAATAAAAAATTGCTTCTCACCAAGCAACAAGATATTCGAAAACTAAATACTGGTATAGAGAGTAAAAAAGAAAGGAAATACTTACATTGAAAAGAAGGATTTCGTTGTACCATCATCATGTTGTTATCCTTTACACTGATGTGATAAGTCTGATTTGTCGAGGATAGTTGTATTGAATTGTCCAGTTTCCAGGTTGACATGATCGGGTCTCCTGGGTTGTTGTCCATTAAATTGTACGTCTCCTCTTCGCTAGGGATTGATGGTTGAATATCCTCAGCCAAGGGTATACTGTCAGGATCTTTTTCATCCAGGACGTAATCTAAGGAACAGTCTTGAAAAAGGTCATCAGACCAGCTGAAAGGAGACAGTTCCAGATTCTCCATCATATAGTTGTCATCAGTCGTTGAGGTCGAGTCATTGACAGCGGTTGGTTCTTCCATAATTCCCATATCCATTCCACCATATTTTTCATTCAAAGCTGGAAGGATGGCCTCAAGAGTTGACTGGATGTTCTGGTCTCCGATTGGTTCCAACATCCGCTGAGTCAATCTTTCTTTCTCCAACTGTGAGGTCAATTCTAATTCCCGTTGTTTGTACGCCTCGACTGTTCGTTCTAATTCAGCTACTTTCTCCTTGTAAGCACGATTCTCATCCTTCAATCTAATGTCTTCTTGCTTCTTTCTCTCTCGATTCAATTTTGCGGCTAGGGCATTTCTGACTGTGTGATCACTAGTGGGGTCCATTTCATACTTTTTCAACTTTTTTTCAGGGAAGGTTGAGGACACAGTCCCACTCGCCATTGAGACTTGACTGGCTCTTCGTTTTCGGCCAATAGGCTCCATCTTAATTTGTTCCGCAGATAAATAAGTTATGTCGGATGACGTCATCCTTTAGTCTGAAATCCAACAAAGAAATTCAACAGGTGAGTGACCTACTTACTTATTAATACAATGAAAAATAAGATTCGTACTTGAAAGAGAAAAAAAATTGTTTTTCCACACGCCTTCAACTACCTACCTACCAACAAGTAAACAATATTTTCCCAAAGGGCATTATTAAACAAATTTATCGCCATGAACTTGACGTCACAAAAAGAACCACACACAGACTACCTCAATTACTTGACGATGACTCACTCCTAGTCTGAGCGAGGAGAGGAGGAGCGAGGACTCGCGAATAATATTTGCTGGTTTAACTACAATAAGGATTGCATCAGAAATTCCCCCTTCTCTGATAATGACAATTGCAAAAAAAAATTTATATATGGCGACGTCCCTCTCTCTCTCTCTCACACAAAATATTTAATATTAAATTAATAAAATTAAAATCAGAGGGGGGTTCACAAAATACATCTTACAGATCAAAAATTATTTTTTAAAAATTACCGAAATAAATCATTTCTGAAATTGTAAAGAAAATAATTACTTACAAAATAATTTTTTATCCTTTCAATAAAAGATATCTAATCTGAATTTAAATGATGCAATAATTTTTATGGAAAAAAATCCTGAACTCCTCTCTCTCTGCACAAAAAGCAATTAATTCTCACAAAATAATAACAAAATAGAAATTCTTTGAAAAATATTAGAAAAATAGAAAAAAAAAGATATTCTCTTTAAAAAAATATTATTTTCAAAATTCTACTGTGTACAAATCCCTAGCCCACCTCAATTTTATTCAGAGACAGTTTCATAAAAGACCTTCATATCTTCTTCAAAATATTTCAGTCTCAAAAGTACGAAATTCTACAAAACTAAGAAAGTACAAAGAAAAGGGTTACTGAAAAATAATCTTACCACAAAGTTTGAGACTGATTCTCTTTGTAAGAAAACAATAAATATAATTCGACTCTTTGATAAGCAGAGCTCACAACTTGTGTGTCCTTCTTCTGAGACGGCAAACGTTATACTGGATGGATGCCGGACAGGTTCAGACTTGCTTTCTGACAATTTTCGCTGACTCACACTTCATCCACGTTGCTAGATCGTCGACGAGGACAGAGGTACTTTCTCTTTGCGAGACCACAAGCAAAGACCAAACGACAACGCTTGTGGACGAAACGTTTTTTCAAACTGAGCGCCACTCTCGAGTCATTAAACCACACACACACACAGATTTTTTTATTCCCAGCTTAATTAAACACAGGCACACTTGGATATGGTCTACTGTAATGCCGTCCTTACCAGACAGAAAATATAGTAATATTTTATTTACACTTTCAATGTCCAGATTACCTGTTCCTTCCCCTTTTTTTGGTGAGGAACAGGAATGATACAACTTATTGTCTTTTTTTCCTCATCCAAATTCCTTTACATACCCACGTAGGTAAATGTAAAGAAAGCAAGTTCTCACCAAATCTGTTGACCCATTTTTTAATCCTTTGCTTCCAGTTTAAGGAAGACAAAAATATTCATTAATTTAGCTGGAAACTAATAAACATGAGAAAACGTTCGTCTGCTATACCCTAGTATGCTTACCTTCCTATATAGCATATACCATGCACTGTTCACATGGTCAGAAAAAAATCCTTCTACACTATCTCCACAAAAACACGAAAAAGATACGAGTACGAGGGACTTACATTGACGTGTACAAACTCCGTACAGCCACATGGACTAAATAATATTACCCCTCGAATTTCATCTTCATTTCCAAAGGTACAAAAGTACTTGGACACACACACACACACACACGGAAACACATTACAATAAGTTTGAGTTTATTCAACCTCTTTTTACTCTGAATCAGTATAATATTTTTATTTACTTATGAGTACATGCTTTCAGAAAATTCCATTATCCATAAACTCTTGCACAATCTCAACTAATCGGTCGCATAATACTGTATTATTTCTCGAATTTTCTATGAGTGACATGAAAACGCTATCGAGACCTGCTTCCCTTGACCCATCCTCCTCCTCTCTTTTCACGTTCACATCATCCAAATTTGCTGAGTCATCCGTACTCAAAATGATAGGCAAGACCATGGATGCCATGATAAATCCAAAAATTTTGGCTCTCCTGAAACGACTCGCTAGATTTGTGATGGTAAACCCTTGTAATGGTTCCACATCCAGTTCTGTACATATTGTCAAAAATTGTCCATGATAAATCTGGAGGAGAGTGTCCAGGTGAGCTTTTCGAAACTCGTAGTTTGTGCTTGTGTAGAACATGTAGGCCAAGTCACTCGTCGGGCATGCTAGTAAGATACATATTATAATTTATAAACCATGATGAAAAAAAAATCAAAAATTTCCTCTTATTTATACATATTATCCATTAATTGTGTGGGTAATGAACCTTCTCTATACAATTGAAGATCCACCATCATAAGATCAATTGGAATCTCTGGGTCATTTTGACTGTAGCGGAACATCATGTTATTTACCTGTGACAAATGTCAAAAGAATGTGTGTCCAAGTTATTTTTTTGATGTGTATGTGTGTGGAATTTATAAGAACCTGTTTTTACCCAGGTGTCACCGTGCAAGGACACAATCCAAGGTTCTGAAACAATGATAAGCATTCATTGACTGAGTTCTATATTACTACAAATTAATATACCTATATTATATTTTTAAATACAAAAATTTCTTGCATATTGTACACGCGCATATACGAACTCACCCCGGAATGTAGGTTCAGTGTCCTTGTCATTAAGGAAGGCAGTTACCTTGTCTTCATCCGTTTGTCCATCATCAGGGATAAAACTGGACACAATTTCCAAAGGAGTGATTTTACGAATCCTCTCCATTCCTTCCATGACCCTCTGATTGGCCCCAAAATGCTCCTCCACAATCTCAGACACAAGTTTAAAATGTCTTTCCAACAAGGAGACAAAATCCGGGCATCCACGATGAAAACAAGTTTCAACAAAATATGGAAATTTGGAACTCAGTCTGTCCAATTTCATTTTACTTTTGTACGCCCAACCTAGGGCATGGGTTTTGGCCAACTCTTTCATGACCAGGACACAATGGTCAAAATCCAGGCCCAGTCTCTTTTCCGTCATTCTGTAACCCCATGTTTTTCGAATGTCAATCATCATCAGGTAATTGTCTATGGGAAAATTCTTGGACGCTACATCCAGAGGAGGAATCATTCCTTCTAAAGTTGAATCAAAAGATTGTCCAGCAACGAATGGAGGGACAGCCAAGCGAATTTGACCCTTACTCATCGGACACATGGTCTCTTGAAATTTTATCAATTCTGGAATGTACTCTGTGTATATTTTAATTTCCTTTGTAAAAATCTGAGACTCGTTGAGGAATTTTTGTCGAGCGGCCAAAGCTGGATACATTTTACACAGTAAATGTACAACCTCCTCCTCCTTCTTCTCCTCCTTGACCACCACACGAATAGCGTACAGGATTGAAGTAAAATTGTCTCCACATTTTGAGCCTGTTTCAACTTGAAATGAATGGATTCTTTTATTCAACAGTTTTTCCAAAAATTCTTTATTTATCCCACTTTTCCCTCCACTAGAACCAATATCAGTGTTCGTGGGAGACATGATTGTCTGATTGACTTTCACAAATAAACTTTGATAGTCATCGACCCAGTTGAGACCACAAGAAGAAATGAAATGATGGCCTTTGATTACGTAAACTAAGTTTATATTAGCTTTTGTCCAGTCAAGTCAACAATTTTTTAGAAGTGTGTGTGTCGCGTGTCGTTAATTGTTAAAGGAAATAAAAGTCAGTGTATTTTTTGGATTTTAATTTCACTGATTACAATTAAAGGGTTTAATCTGGATTAGAAAAAACATGAGAAATTGGGTAAGTGGGATGTATGCTTCATAGTACTTATAATGATTATAAGTGTGTGTTCAAAATAATTATATGACAAGGTCAGTCGCAAGAAACAATAGTGGAATGATTTTCTTCCATATACACCATTTAATTAAGTTTCAATTTTTTCACACAAAAAAATCTTACAAAGGATGTCCAGTTTCCTTTAAGCGTGTGAAATTATTTTGGCTACTTATGAAATGAAAGTACAATGAGTATTTGCACTCAAGTGGTTTTCGATATTGAATTATCATTTGAAGCATAAGGACACAATCTGGACATTTGGCTTTAACTACAACTTTTTGCCTTGTTTGGTCACAAAATGAGATATTCTAAATAGGTTGGATTGCTAGCATGCAACTAATGTCGTGTAGTACATAGGGGAGTACAAGGCATAAAGTCGCCAAGGGCATAAGTTCGCCAATGCACTTTGTACATATCTCAAAAACCGAACGTCAGAACTCAAAACTATGTAAACATGTCTTGAAGACCATGTACATAGGATTATGTTTAAACAATTGCTGTTCATTCAGCTATTTCAGGAACGGAAAACCCAACGTCTAAAAATATGTGTGTGCAAGAGACCCTTAGAAAAGTCAAACACTGTAATGGAGTCGTCCTGAAAAGTCGTTTTATCTACTCTGAGAGCAAGTAAGAAAATTTTTGGCCCTCAATTTACATTTTTGGTTTCATTTTATACTGTATGCCACAAAATCTGATCGGCTTTTATGATTGTATTTGTGTTTAAATTATATTTCCTAACTGCATGTCCGAAAACAGACCGTCTGGGGCAAAATTGCTCCACACTCCGAAGCCATAAAGTACCCAGGATACTTTTTGCCCTCTACCTTTAATTGAGCGTGGTTAAATAACTATACCTTTTGTCATGATTTTAGTGGTCACCACATACAAGCGAAACACTGCCCGGATTGACCTGGAGGTTCTCCTGACTGTCATTATTGCCACCCAGGAGGGGTCACTGTCGCCTCGTCAGGCTGAGAAGGATACAAACATCAGCAGGAAGACAATTAAAAAATATCTACGGAATGGGCTTCCGACCTCCGCACCTCGTCAAGGCAGATTCCGTAATATGTTTACACAGGAACAGGAGAAGGAATTAGAAGATTTTTGCATCCGCATGAGCGAAAAGTAAGTATAATGTCTGGTAGAATATTATTAATTTTTCGTAATAAATTTTATGTTCAAAATCTGTACAACTTTAAGATGAACCACTGTCTAATTATTTGTCTGCAGATTTTATGGGTTCACTAAAAATTCATTGGGCTACTTGGCCTACGAATTGGCAGAGAAAAATCAAATCCCTCACACATTCAACAAAAACCTCAACGCAGCTGGGACCTTTTGGGTGAAGAATTTTTTGAAGCGTCAACCTCAACTCTCAATGAGGACACCTGAACACACCAGCCTTGAGAGGGCAAAATCATTCAACAGATCAAATGTTGGACATTTTTTCAACAATCTTGAGCAAATCATTTCCGAGTGTGGGTTTGGTGGAAGCCGAATGTTGAACGTGGATGAAAGTGGGGTCACAGTTGTACCAAACAAATCCTCAAAAATAATTGCAAAAAAAGGAGTCAAGCAGGTTGGACAAATTACATCTGCTGAACGTGGCCAGCTTGTGACATTCATCGCCTGCTTTAGTGTCACCCAGTTTGTTCCACCATTTTTTATTTTTCTTAAAAGGAAGATTTATAATAATCACTTGAATGCCAGATGAACTGGATGTGCCTAAAGTGTCAGTGATTCAGGGTGGACAAACGAGGAACTTTTTGTTGAATGGCTGGACCATTTTGTCAAACACACACATTCCACAGAGGAGGATCCTGTGCTGCTGATCGTCGATGGCCACAACTCACATATTTCTTAGAAGGCAGTGAGCTTTGTCAGGTCAGTTATATTCTAAATAATTTTAAAGTGTGGAACATATGTAGAATTTTGAATTAATTTCCTATTTGTCGTTGCCTTTTTTGTGATTTTTAGGCCAATCACATCTACCTATTGACCCACCCACCTCACTGCTCCCACAGGTTGCAACCACTCGACGTTGGATTTTTTGGGCCTATGAAGACAAGGTATGCCGCTGAAGTGAACAAGTGAATGGCGAAAAATCAGACAAAAAAATTGGACATTTGTCACATTCCTGAAATTATCAAGTCTGCCTACAACATGACAGCAACCCTTGCCCTGGCAGAAAATAGTTTCCGCAAATGTGGGATCTGGCAGACTTCATCTCTGCCCCATGGTCCCAACCGGAATGTGTTTGAAGATGTTGATTTCAGACCCTCTGAAAATTTTGACACAGAGGACGTAGGAAATTTCACGAAATGACAGAAATGTCATTGACCCAATCGAGACAACTGATGAGTCAACTTCCTTATTGGTCTTTGAGGTTATCCCGGACGGGGATACATTTCGACTGGCGAACGTTGACTCATGCTTGGCCCACCCAGAATCGGAGGTACAAATTAATGTCCTTACGGACTTAGCCTCTCATCAAAATTCGCAAGATGTCAGAGACAGTGAGGCGGATACACGCGAAACTTCAAACTC
>WJFB01004313.1:0-10459 GCA_009870185.1 Pygmarrhopalites habei | reverse complement strand
AATTGATTTATGGTGATTGTGCCTGTGTCCAATTTCAGTCTAGTTACGCTACTGCTTTTCTTTGCAGATGGGTAGTCCCTTATTGTACATCAAGGATTTTGAGTTGATCAAAAACATTTTCGTCAAGAATTTCAATCATTTTGTTGACAGACGAAGTTTTGGTGATTTGGGAGATGATCCTCATGTGAAGGATCTCCTTTTCAATATGACTGGAGACAAATGGTTAAAATTGACTTTTACAGCCAAAATGTTCATGATAAATATAAGATATAATGAAAAATAGTCAAGTTGCCATGTTCATATGAAGTGGAAGGGCCAGTCAAAGAAATTAACAAAACTTTGACTTTCAATTTTCCATTTCCCTCCGCTTTGAAAACACCAATTTTTATTTTTGTGATTTTTTGCGACACCACGGCGGGAAAACCAATTTGAATTGGAACTTGTTGAACTAAAATAAAATCTTTTTTGTATGAAAATACAATAGGAGGACCGTCCGTGGTAAAACCAATCCTGTGTTTACACCCAGTAAAATAAAAAGGATGGACCAGTTCTTTGCATCCAGTTCTTCAAAACTTATCTCAACCATTGAGAGTCGTATAGGAGGGTCGACCCAGGGCTTTTCCCTCCAAATTCAGCCATTTCTTCAAAAATTTACGATGGATGTCATTGCAAACGTGGGTGAGTAACGCTGCCACCAGATTAATAGCTAACTTTATAGGCTTGATTGGACTTCAAATTTATTGATGATTAAATCGAGATTATCATAATCAATTTTGAGTTTTCCTGGTTTTTTAAATTCAATACTTCAAAGTGTTTAAAATTGTTTTTATTAACTTTCTTTCCCAATTATCTACGGAATACCGTCCACTCTGTGCGTACTCGTAGTGTTTGGAGTTGAAGCAAACGTTTTTGAAAATGAAGATTCGAAATTTATGAAAGTAGGGAAAGAAATTCAAGAAGTTCTAGCTGGATTTTCGTCATGGAAATTTATGCTCCAGTCATTTTCACCACGACTATGTACCCTCTTGAACATCAAATTCATGCCTGACAAACTGGACCAATTCTTATCACACATAGTCAAACAAACATTGAAACGAAGGAGTGATACTGGAGAGAAAAGGGAAGATTTCCTTCAACTCATGCTCGAAGCCAGAAGGGATCATGAAGAGGGGTGGAGAAAGGGAGGAAGTGAGCAAAATGGGGAACAGAAGGGAAGGACGGGAGTGGATTTTCAATTTTCAGATGACCTCATCATATGTCAATGTTTGGGATTCCTTCTTGATGGCTTTGACACCGTTGAAACATTTCTGAGTTGGGCCCTGTACGAGCTAGCCTGTAATCCGGATGTGCAGCAACAGTTGTATGAAGAGCTTCAGCTGGGATTGGAGGAAAATGGAGGAAAAATTAATTATGATTTGGTCAGTCGGATGGACTATCTTGATAGAATTAATTCTATCAGAATCAATTCTATCTCTTGGATAATTATCCAAGGTATTTCATTGATTTTTAAATTGCTCAATTAAATTTTATATAAAACAAATTAATCTACGCTATAATTATGAATGATGTATAAGAAGAACTTTTATTATTTTTGTAATGAAACAATGAGAAAGTATCCAGCAGTGTCCAGACTTGACCGGAAATGTACAATTGCTTACAAAATCCCTGGAACGGATTTGACATTGAATCCAGGGGATATCGTGACTATACCAGTGTATCCTGTGGTGAGGCTATATCAATTGAAATTTCTTGACATTTGAGCGGGAATCACCATCTCCTATTTAACTTGAATAAATTAATTACGTTCAAGTTTTTATTTTGGATATTTACATTTAGCACCGTAATCCGGAGTATTACCCAAATCCCGAAAATTTTGACCCGGATCGATTCACCAAGGAGAATATTGCGAATCGTCATGCCTGTGCTTACATGCCATTTGGTCTAGGTGAACACACACACACACGCATTTTGTATTGTATCTCATGTGCAAGCCTATTTGTTAGGATATATTTCAGGAAGCTCGGAAATCTGTTGTAATTTATTGTCACGTTAATTCTCGTATGGTTCAATTTAATATTTTTTTGCTAATAGCCTTCTTTACATTTAATTCTGTAGGGCCGAGAATGTGTATTGGATACAGATTTGCCATATCTGAGGGGAAAGCTTTGGTGGCTCAATTGGTTCATCATTTTGAAATTGGGGTGACGGCCAACACAATGAGTCCACCCACATTTTCAAATTCATTCATTTTGAAACCAGCCAAGGAAATTGAACTCAAATTTACTCCTCGTCATTCCTCATTTTGACCCATCATGACCTTATTCTGCCCTAACGTATCATCATGGAAATGGGAGACACGACAAGTCAAACGTGTAGCTGTTTTACACACAAATCTTTTGTTTTGATAGTTCAATAAAAGCAATAAACGCATATGCCTTTATAATGTGTTCTCCAGTAGCAATGGCTTCACGTCTTTTCCTATTAATGGATTTTGCCTCATTACTGTTTTATCACACTTTCCTGACGGGATCACCCTTTCACCTTGTGCTTCTGGGTTCCAGTATTATGTCATCAACCGATAGGGTAGGTGGGGGGTGTAGCGATGATGGCAATGGTTGACATGTACCCAATGTGAATAATCATAGGTCAATAGAATAAAATATAACTAGACTAGTGGCGGGTACGTGAAAGCCAACCCATGCATGGGTTTTCTATTCAATAATAGGTCACATGGCCATGTGACCACTGGCACTAGTGTGACATGCACATTTTGTTTTAACATCCCCAAAGCATAACGATTTAGTGTGCACGAACGTGCTCCCTTTTTCCTTGTTCAGCAGGGAAAATATGAAATTGTCACTGAACACAGTCAAAAATTAATTTGACAATTTTCTAAACTTTTACTATTGTCATTCTGATTTTATTTGTGGATTAAATAATTATCAAACTAAATTTGGATGTTGTGGATACGTAAGTAAGTAAAGGCTCATTTTCATAGAGAGGGGCATTATCAAAATGGGAAATTCAGAAAGTCTTTAAGGTTTTATGACAAGATTGTCGTTCATGGATTCCCCATTGCGAGAGTCTTCTTTATATTTTTTCAATGTCAGATATTTTCTTCTGGACGAGAGTCATTTCTCAATTTATGAAGGGTTGTGTGTGTTGTGTGCACAGCTGCATGTAAGTAGTCCCTTTGTCGCATAGATAAAAGCAATGGACCTCTCTGGAATGGGAAAAAATTAACTAAATATAGTCAAAAGCAACCACCCACTGGGACCCTTTTTTGAAGGCACTGAGACTCAAATCATTCTTTTTTACCTACTTGGAACTCGAATTTAGTCTAAAATAAGCAAAAAAAGTATATATGTGCCGTTTACAATGTACATAGTGTGAATGTGCGGACCGTCCATTACGGACCTCTGTGGAATGGGAAAAAATGAACTAAATAAAGTCCTAAGCAGCGACTTACAGGGACCCTTTTTTGAGGGCACTGAGACTCAAATCATTCTCCACTTTGTGTACATCTCACACCTCTTTAAAACACTTGGCTCTTCATTCATTTACGTACAGGCTGGGCCTAAAGTCACTTAAAAAGTTATAATTTTTCATTTCTAGAGTTGTGATCGTGGAAAGTTGGGTTTGGTGTCAAAAGACAGCCCATTTCGGGCCATTTTTTTCACATATTTACTTTTTGAAAAGTCGAAGGGCTAAAGGTCACCACGTAAGGGTCCTTAAGGGTCTAAAGTTCAGAGACTTAAGTTTAACTTATTGTGAATTTGAATTATATAAATAATTATATAGATGATTTCATTAAAAATTCAGACATTATTTCTAGTTTCAGAAAACTTAAGCGCACATCTACTAATGGATCTGGTATGTTTAAAGAGTTTTTATAGCGCCGACAGCTCCCGAAATCATTTAATATGGCTATAATGACATCGTTATACAAAGGAATGGGTAGTCGCACTGATCCTTCTAATTATAGACCTATCTCAATGTTGCCTCTTCTTAGTAAATTGTATGAAAAACTAATTTATCGAAAACTTTATGCTTTTGTTGAAGATAATAATGTGTTGGATTCTAGGCAACGTGGATTTAGAAAAAATCGATCATGTTCGACTGCGCTTTCCATATTTTCGGATGACATTTGTCGCAATCTTGATCTTCGTTGATTTAAAGAAAGCTTTTGATTCTGTCCGGCTTCTAAAGTTATTACTGTCACTATTTAATTTAAATGTTCAACCCCTAATTCTGCTGTACCTGTGCATGTATTTCTTAGATCGCACGTACAGAATTAGATTTGAGGACTTCCTCTCACAATTATTCCAATTGTTCAGGGGACTTCCTCAAGGAGGACATTTATCTCCCATTCTATTTTCCCTTTCCTTTAATGGGGTGGGTTTTTCTCTTTTTTGGCTCCCTACCTACTTTTTGCTGACGATTTGAGCTTCTACATATTTAATACAGTTATGAATGAGCTGACCAATGATATGACTTCTACTTTGAAGGCTTCGGACAGCTGGTGTCAAAATGGAGACCTCATCATTAACTACAGTAAAACGAAATGAAATACATGATTATGTCGAAATCAGCCATTCCGAATGACGATTTGACTATTATCTGTAACGGACACGTCTATTTATCTCAAGTGGCGGGAAAGTCAAATTGAAAATGGTGTTTTAAAACTCCGTTTCCCGCCAAGGAAGGAGCTCAGATCGACAAATAGACATCAGATTCGGACTCTCCGTCATTTCGTACCCTAGGAATTGTCCGGAATAGATTTGATGACCACAGGTGTGCCCTGGACAGCCTAAGGGAGAAAGGTCCATTTTCGACGAAATCCTCGCAAAACGGAGATTTTCTGTGACAAAGTGAAAATCGGCCAACTTCAAAATTCAAAATCTCGGGAACCCCTGCGAGTTATGCGATTTAAACTCCTTTTCCCGCAACTTTAGATGCCCGGATCAGCAAATGGAGGTCGGTTTTGGATTCTCCGTCATGTTGTACCCCAGGGAGTGTCCGGACAAGATTTGATGACGACAGGTGTGTTCTGGACAGCCTAAGGAGAAAGGTCCATTTTCCAGGAAATCCTCGCAAAATCGAGATTTTCTCCGAAAATGTGAAAATTGGCCAACTTCAAAATCTCCGGAACCCCTGCGAGTTATGCGAATCGCCGAAACACGTGTCCCCTCAAATTTCATGGTCTTTCAGGAAAAAAATTCAAATTCACAAAAAGTTGACCTTAAGTCTCTGACATCTAGACCCTTAAGAACTCTTATGTGGTTACCTTTAGCCCTTCGAATTTTCTAAAACTAAATATGTGGAAAAAATGCCCCGAAATGGGCTGCCTTTTGACACCAAACACAACTCTCCACGATGAAAACTCTTGAAATGATAAATTATTAACTTTATAAGTGACTTTAGGCCCACCCTATAGTAGACATGTGGCATATGCATAGAGAATATTCTGAAGGAAATTTTAATGATTCTTGGTATTCATGTTTCAGAAATGATGATGACGTGTCTCCAAAGAAAAAGCACACACGAGTGGTTGATAGGGAGGAAAACGAAAGTGAAAAGCAAGTGTCAGAAGAAACGAGTGTACCAACTTCAGCTGACAAGGAAGAAATGGAAGGGGAAAGTAAGGGAAAAGATGTAAAGGACGATGACTCGGATACGGACTATGATGGTAGTACAGACGTGGATGAAGATTCTGGCATCTTCGATGGCATCTGCTTTTATTTATTCCGTATCCCTGATGGAAGTCCCTCACTCGTGAACGATGATCAAAGAGATAATATTCGTCAAATAATTCGTCGTTATAAAGGGTAGGTAGACTTTTGTGTGTACGTGTTTCGTCCCATTTACTGTAGTTGGAATGATTGTGAAAAATAAACGTCGGGATGGATGTAGTGATAAGATGGTGAATGGATATAGAAAATTCAGGGAGGATGACTCTATTTAGACCATTTTCTTTAAACGAGTTCGTCAAGGGAAATTTTTCTTTTTTTATTTAAGCGTAGTTTGATTGTAATTCATTTATATTGATTTGTGCGATGTTGCACTTTCTTAGATTTATATTTTAGGTTTGACATACGAGTTTAGAAATGTATGTTTTAGTGATTGTGTTTACAGAAGAGTACTCATGAAGAGAATCATCCTGAGTCTTGTATTTCCATAGAGGAAGGCAGATTTTCATTAAGTTTGAATTCTTTCTTGAACCATTGTGTAGATTGTTTCAAAGAAGAAATTCTATCACCATTTTAGTTGTGTTTTATGGTATGTACGTTTAGGATGTGTGTCACTGTCTACTTTTCAGATTGCACCCATTATATAGTAAATGTATGTAATTTAACTCTTTTGTGTAATTCAACACGCTATACTGGATTTATACGAAGGAATTCTTGAATTAAGACTATTTAGTATGGTGAGATTATCTCATGATTTGTGGAGTGGACTCAAAGGCTGTGGTTGGAAGAGCTTTTAAGGGAATATAAAAGGGAGGCTTTTGATGTCATTTGCACAGATTGAAGAAAACGCTTTTATAGTTATTTTTTTGACAAATTTTGTAATAGTCAGCTGGTCCCTATTGAATTTGGGTTTCGGATATCTCATTTTCTCCCCGCATTCTTTTCCTCAGCATTTTGTATTGATACTGAAGTAACTGAGCAGTTCTTTAGGCTTGTGGGTTAATAGTGAAAACAACTCGTGTGTATAGTGCATGTGTACTACACATTTGATAAAGTACAGTGAGAAAGATGAATACAATATTGTTAGGAAAGAAGTAAAAAAATTGATTGTGCAGGAGACATATTTCCCAAACTCAATAAAATACTAAGTACTTTCGTTTGGAAAAAGATTGTCTTTTTAATATGATTATAAATAAAGTCACCCAAGTGTCAGGAGGTGATGTTGACTGGGAGTTCTTGATTATTCAACGCATGGTATTCATGGGATATATAAAAGTTTTTGATGATCTGGTTTGAGAAGAATAGAGAGAATTTGATTTCAAATACCAATACCAAGTGTATACTTTTCTTGTCATTTACAGTCTAAATGTGATCGTTTTCTCTCAAAGTTCTTTCAGTTTTAGATTTCCTCGTACAATTTTTTTAATCAAAAAAGTTCACATTTGGGACAGCACATTATTATTTACCAAGGTGGAAATTTTATGGAAAAGTATCTCATTTTTTGTTACCATATATAATCTTGATAAATGGAATAGATTACATAAAGAGGAGTGAGTCCTTAGGAGTGGTATACGATACTTTTATGGCCAAAAATAGAAAAGTGAATTAGAAATGCATAGTACACACTGGCGGTTCTTGGGAGAAAATAATAAAGTTATCCAACATAGTCTTGTGATGTTAGTTTTGTAGGGAATTACACGATGTACTGACATTTCTTGATGAAGTGCAAACTATGCGATGAGACCATTGGAATGCACCGGATGGTTTCTGTAATGAAGGTTGGCTATTAATTTCTTGGTCACATAGCCCAGCCGCTACACAAATACTTTGAGAGTTCATGGGGAGGGGCAGGGAAGAAAAAGAAAGTAAGGAAAGATGATGAGGAAGGGAAGTAAGAGATGATGATCCAATGGTGTAAAGTAGTAGTAATATTTGAGTCTTATGGATGGAGGAGGAGGAATGAGGAAAATTGAATGTTTTGATGTGAAGAGGGAGCTAATACAGCTTTCTGGGTGCCTCAAGGATTTTGATTTGATCTGGCAGGGATGTATCTGATTGAGAGACTGATATCAAGCATAATCTAATGAGGTTTGGTGAGTGAAAAAATTCTATTGATTTTTCTTTCGTTTCGCTTTTTTCTGGTTCTCTCTCTCTCTCGTTCCGCCCCTCCTCTTCCTCTTTATGATAAGTGTGTGTAATGTCGTATAGTGAGTGAGTACTGTTTGGGCAGATTGTTATAGACTATTCGTCTCATGGTGTTGAGTGTATTAAATTTGCTTCTAAAGGAGGAGCTCTGAGGAGTGAGAAAAATACTGACTCTAGATTTTTTCGTCTTCTTTTCCTCCTCCTCTTCTAAGCTGTAAGCAAAGTTCGAGTGAGGAATACTGAAAATATGTGGTAGAGCTTGACGAATTCGAAGGGTGCCTAAGAGTAAGAAATATGCTGTACGCGTAGCGTCTACATTTTCAACGTACTAGACGACTGTGGATTTAAAAGATTTTTATCGTCGTCTCAGCACTTCTTTCTCTCCCATCCGCGCGTCTCCTCTATCCCCTTCAAAGCTTAAGTAAGTTAGAAAGGTAAAGTGAGATAGAGAGAGTGTGGGAGAGAGTGTGTGTGTAAGCTCTGAAAAAAGTAGCCCAAATCCCAAAAAACTTAAGAAAAAATGTGACGTCCGAGGGGAGAAAGCTGTTTGGTAATTTTACGTATGGAACTGGACTTTTCATATGTATGTGTAATACATATTGTGTATGTTTTTCTTTTTTTTTTTTTTGAAAAAAGCTAGATAAGGGAAGAGGAGGACTGCACTTCACCAAATTATTTTTATGGCATGAGAAATACTTGTTGTAATAGTTGCACTTTTTAATGTCTTTCAAGTCACCAGAAGTTTTGGCAATTTAGTGGGAGCATTTGTGTGTAGAAAGTTTTGTCTGGGGGTAGAACTTGTCGGGAGTACTATAATTATTAAGGAAATACACATACATAAGGGTACTTGTAGTACACAAACGAGGGAATGGTTATCGTAATGTAGGAACAATAGATGTACAATGTGTGTGTGTGGAATGATAATATGTATAAAAGTTGTACTAGTAGTAAAGTATCGTAGTATAAAAATTTAATTTAGAAATGTCTTATGAAAAGTGTTATTAGTGGGGAAGGTGTATGTGTTTTCCGTAGACACACGGATGATAAAAGTTTAGAATATCAGAGTCTCGGTTTCATATTCTTTTGAGATGTTGCAATACACTGTAAAAGGCAATTTGGAATGATAATGTGAAAAATATTTTGTTGTTTAATTATTAGTAGAACATGTATTGTTTGAGAAAAGAGTTGTCAGAAGATGGAGAAGTAATTTAAATTTGACATGTCAGCAGTTGTTGTGTTGTACGAAGTTGGATACTACTTACTTGTAGTAGATTTCATATAAGAAGGACAACAGTTTGTGGACATGTGACTAAGCATGAACTCTTGGTGTTCGCGTTCCGAATTGACAAATAATAAAGGGGTGTAAAGGGCGTACAAGTCCTGGATGATGAGGGAATGTTTTAAAGTTAAAACTTAGGTAAGGAAGTTGAAGGGAGTGGTTGTCAGTCGTTCACTGGATGGATTTTTTTCAGTCTTGACTCCTTTCGTAATTAAGCGACATGATAGAAGATTTAATAGGACTTTAGAGGTTTAAGAAGCGTATAAAGTTATCTAAAGTCTCCATGGCCTGGAAAAGAAGTTTTCCTTAAAGAAAATGATGATTTAATAATGTCATTAATCATTCTCTCTCTCTCCGTCTCCTGTGTGTACTACACGGCTTACCTTGACAATATATATTATACATGTCCTCCATCCTTTTTTAGTTGGAAATGTTACTATTCCCTCCTTTCTCTTTCTCTGATGAGTTTCATTTTCATATTACCTATAGGTCTCACAAAGTTACAATAGGGAGAGGGGAGAGAGAGACAGACAGAGAAAAATCCTCATCGTCACCATTGTCATTCACTTTAGACATACATATATGTATGGATGGATGTATTAGATATATTATTTATATCTACCTAGGTTTAAGTGTAGGTACTCTGCATCTAGTTCTTTTTCTTCTTCTCTAGCATATCTCTCCTTTCGCTAGACCTCAGAACTTCACTCTCTCCATATATAGTCTGGCTTGGTCTAACAGATGTGGTCCAGAAAAGTTTATCCAAAAGTGACTTGTGAGTTTTTGAGAAAAGTTTGAATTTATTTCTTGGACGTGACATGAACATTGTTTTTCTCTGTCTGTATGTGTGTATTTGGAGAGAGAGTTAAAGAAAAATTCCTCATTCCTCAATAAATTTTTATTTAATATAGATCATAGAGAAAGTTAGAGGGGGAGCAGGTGTGGTGAAATGCTTAGTTTAGTCATTTTATTACATCTTTAAATGCATGGCAAAACTTTTATATATATATTTATATTTTATTGGGGCTAAAAATTTAAAATTGAAAAGTTCGTACAGGGGGTCAGACAGTCAGTTTGTGGAAAGATGTCTTTTTCTTTCAAGAAAAAATAAATTATGGGATGTCATTTTACTATCGACCAATCTGTGTCACACGCGTACATTGGCTCATCTCCTACTGGACCATGTAGCAAGTAGCTTGAAAGTATATTATATGTATAAATATCAGGGAGAAAAACTTGAACCTAGATGGTTCGGAGGAGACTGTGTTGTTACCAGTAAGTTACCACACAAGTTGCTCGGAATTCCCCTGCCACAATATATTATATATGCATATATTGCGGGGGG
>WJFB01004312.1:0-10460 GCA_009870185.1 Pygmarrhopalites habei | reverse complement strand
AAGGCTCACCATCAAGGCTCTACACACATTTTTCCAATAGAGTCCTGATGTCAATCATGGGCTTTGTCAATAGTGTCCAATACCAGGTCAAGGATCATGATTTAGAAAATTAAATTAGCCTATAACCACCACCAGAAAATTTCCTACAATTTGGTATTTGCAGAATTTCTCTACGTCTCTTCAGACCCGAGAACACTGATCTGAATGAAATCGTGCCCGTGATTATAATATAGGATTGCGTAGAAGTGCATTTTCAAACAAAATTATTTTCTTGATAAATCAAATAACTCCTAGCATTATGTGTCTGACTGTAATTATATTATTGAGTTTCACAATTTTCGTATACAGTTTCTTGTGTGCCCTATTATCACAACGGCATAGAGGCATTGAGACTCTCAATTTGAGAGGGAAGGAATTCCCTGGTGAATATTTCTATGCTTTTACATATGAGTGCAAAATGTAGTCACAAATTGTGTCTCACAATGAAAAAGAGAAATTTGGACCTCGTGAATGTGTGTGCTTACTGAAAACCCCCGGATTTTGAGAGTACAGCACAGAAAGTGAATTAGTGGAGTCAAAATCTTATAATTTGTCACTTTTGTAATTACTGTCGAGGAGTCTGGCCAAGGCAAATTGGTAGTATCCACTTGTGTCTCCTATCATGGCATCTAGGAGTGACTTCCCATATCTCGCCTTGTAGTAGTCAGCAATGTCCAGTAAATCAATCTGAAAGATTCATTGTCAGAATTCATACAACAAAATTAAAAATTCTAAATATGACTCCAATCTTAAATGGAACCAAAGTAAGAATTAGAGATAAATTGAGTTGTCACCTCAGATCTTGAAATAAAAATTTCGATGAGGGTGTCATCATCCGTCCCTGGTCCTCTCATCGATTTGTACAGTCGTTCTGCGTTGAACGCCACAATATCTCTTGATCTCTTGGCTACGAGGATGTGTAAATATTACATTTGCAAAAAAATTTGCATTTCCATAAACTCGTACCACAGATAACTCAAAATGGATAACGGAAATGTAGAATAAACGTTCAATTTGTGCTCACCCATGGCAAGATACGCTTTTCGAAGACTCCCTGAAAAAGCTGTATTAATTGTTTGTTCTATAGTACATTTCCCGCCAGAACGTGCCTCGTAAGCTTTGAAAACGTACATCATGTGATCTGGACTTCGAGAATTAAATATTACATTGTACAGCTCTTCTCGAGCACCCAAGTCTGCTAGTCGTACTTCGTATAACGCCTAGATTTAATTATAGCAAAAATATTTTGAAAAAGAACATAATTCATAAGTTGCAAAAAAATTGTAATTTCTTTTTCAATTGTAAAATCCGTACCTGTGCATCAGAGGTGACAAGTTCTTCGTCATAACCACGCCACTCGTTCCGACCAGCCGTCATGAGGGAAGTTAATAATTCTCGAAAATGCCCACTCACGTCATCCGCCACGTCTTCCTCCATGTCTTTCCCGAATTCTGTCATAAATGTTTTACTATTATTTGTAATGTCAATGTCAAATGTGTTGTACTAAAAATAATGATTCTAGACAAGGACGCACTCTCTCTATAGAATACTTTCATTTGGACCAATTCTTCATTAGTTCGACAGCAGAGGAGAGCAATAAGTCGACGTTCATCTGTCCCCAGTCCCTACAACCAAACCAATTTGAATTAACATTCATTTAATGACATTCAAAAATGGAGTGTCACTAATTACAAAGATGGAATTAATTTAATGAATCTATTTTTTTACAAAATATAAAACCTCACTCGAATTGAGTTGTGGACTCGGTACATGAGGAACTCTGGCGGTTGGAGCATGAGTCCATGGACCACTTGAGAAAAATGACCACCCAACTCCCTTTTCAATTCGTGAGCTAAATCCTGTCAATAAAAAATTGTTTTTCCCATTAATATCACGTGACCATCGGAATTGTTTGATTGTTGGTCTGGATGTATTGGAGTGTGAATGGATGAATAAGAAGGGAAGTTGTGAGTCAAGTACAGTCAACTTGGGTGGTCCTTCAATGGGAAAAAGGAATTTTGTCATTAAGGCTGAAGCTACACATTCAGTTTCTTGTCTGGGAGTGTTTCCCATTGAAGGACCACACAAGTTGACTGTACTCCACTCGCAGCTTCCCTTCCCGTTCCCATCCAGACCTCCCATGATGTACCACACACACGCTTCATCCATCCACAGTCACACACACTAGCGATAAAAACAACAAATCTTTCGTTCGTGTCATACCTTGTCATATAAAGTTTTGTACATTGACCGAATAGCTTGACGTTGACTATTGTTGTGATTTATGACTAGTCGAATTATTGTCGTCTCCTTCTTCCCACTGAATGTCCCAGTGAAAACTTGATGGAACATTTTACTCGAGGACTCCGGGTCGAATTCATTCTCCGGCACTCCCGTCACACTCCCCTATTTTTGGAAAATAGTAAAAACTCCAATTCAAGTGCATATTAATGAAGCCAATTCTTATTTTCCAAAAAAGAAGAATAATCATTCTTTTAAAATTATTATTATTTTTACCCGAGGTTCAGGCGCGTCAAGTCCAAGTAGTTTTGCGGCCAATTTATTTTTCTTGGCAAATTGTGCGTACATTGACATTGTTCCCCTCTTTTTTACACACAAAAAAACGACGACCACCCACAACTCACAACAGGAGTTGTCAATACTCTGTCCTCACAAATCTTATTCTTGAACACAAAAGCAGCAAATATTAATTTAAAAATCCCCACACTCCTTACCATCATTATACCCTCTTATTTCAATGCAGCAGTCATGTTCTCTCACTTTTACACCCTCCAAACAAAATCATAATGAACACATTCACAGGATGGAGTTGTAAAAGGTGAAAGGTGAGCCTCAATCTTCCCCATGGCGCATGTAAACCATTTTTTGTGGTGACGGAAATATCATCATAAAATCCGGATTCCTGCTTTTCCCCTTAAAATATTGTGTGTGTGTGTGTGTGTAAAAGGAATGAAGGAATGTGTACACTGCAGTCAACAGGAACTGCACTTACAATGCAGGAAATTTTTTTAAAATGTTGAAACTACTCAAGTCTCTTCATACTTCAGAGTGAAGAGGAGGAGGAAGGCGGGTCAGATCCAGACTGTTGATTATGTGCCCAATTTTTGTCACGCGGCATTCATCACTTGCCTATTTGTTGCCCCCCCTCGATGTGTGTGTGTAGTACATGTGTGTGTGTGTAGTACATGTGTGTGTGTGTGAATGTGTGGGTCACGCCAACTTGTAATTTATAATCTGATGGTCGTTACCCAACAATATAATGGTAGTACAGAGGAAGTGGTCAAGTCCTTTTGTTTTTATTGATTACTTTCTCTCTCTTCCCCTACTCTCTTTTACCTAGTCACAACTCATTAGACCGAAACCCGCGTGTTTGTGTGTGTGCTGTGTTGTGGGTGCAAATCACCAATTTTCGCAAGCCTTCGTTTGGACCCAGGTAAAAATGACATGAAGTGAGAATGTGGAAAAAAGTTGGAAGCAATTAAACAATTTCTTAAAAGTTTGAAGGATACTTTGTGTGAAAATGTGAAGACTTCACATCCACAAAGTCGTATTGGCAACTGCAAATTGTTTTTTGCACTGCAAATTGAAACGTTTCGCATTACAAAGTACAGTGTGTAGACACACACACAGAGTTGATGTGACAAAAGATGTAATATATTACGTTCATAACATGTGAATCACCCAATTAAACATTTTGCTATGAAAGGTCAAGATTTCTCACAACGTTTTTTTTATTTTCTTGACCATTTATGCATAAAGGTGAAATTCTCCAAAAATTTTCGACACAAATTGTTTCTAACAAATTATATTACATATTACATAAAGTATAACGTATTTGCATATAAAGTATATACATTATATTACACCATTTTAATTGCACTTTTTTTGTACAGTCGACAGGATTTGATTTTTACAAAAATTAAATTAGAATTGTCAACTCTCAATTTGTATTCTTTCCTGCTCTACATTTTTAAGACTAAATTTTTTCGCCGTTCTCCCGCAACAAAAACAGGAAATACAATTTGTGGGTCCTTTAATGATACACAGGAAAAATAATGCAAATATTATGAGAGCTATTACTTCAATCACACACAAGACTAGGATTGCCATAGCTGGTTCAGAGAGTTGAGGGTCAGTTGTGTCAACCGCTTTTTTGATGACAAGACTTGTAGCCAGACAAATTGAGATGATCGCAAGGAAGAAAGACACTACGAGGGACTTCACGCTGAAATGGAATCCCTGGAATCAAATGTAATGCATCATTTTACACCCCAATATTTTTTGCCATACAGTACACTCTTAAAATAGAAGGAAGAATGTTGGGTGGAAAGTGGATTCCGCGGAATGAATGAAAGTTTTCCTTCAGAAGGTAAAAATTCTCCCCGTGAAAAGAAGAAAACTGCTTTCCCCGGAGAAGTCCAAAAATTCCCCCGAAGAAGGGAAAATATCCCGAGATGGAGGGACAATTCCACTCTTCCCGGGAATTTCTACCTTCCGGGGAAAATGACTTAGCGACTCCTGAAGTTTCCAGTATAAGTTCCACTCCTCTGGGCAACATTTTACCGTTTTCCGGGGAAATTTTCCCTTGTTCTAAGAGTGTAAGAATTGTGCAGTAAGAAAGTATTTTGTTTTTACACATTTCAAAGAATGTTGGCCAGATTTTTGATCCTTATCCTTTCCACGAAAAAAAAGTGAGCAGACAATTTGAGTGTAAACTTGGAGGAAACAAATCATTCCACGAATAATCCCTAGAATAGCTAATGCACGCCATTGTTTCAGATTTGCACAGTACCCATCCAAAGATTCTTGTAGTAAATTTGGCACACACTTAATATCAATTTTGCTATCCAAATTCTCAATCGTTCTATCCAGTCTTCGCATATACACCACGGAAGAGGATGTCAAAGCAATGCATAGCTTTTTTGGAACAACAATACAATATTTTCAAATTAGACATTTCTACACCAGAAATCAATTTGTTAAAAACAAAACGTCTCACGCTAGGCAAGAAAAAGAACAAAATTTTTAAAAGAATTTTGTTTTTGAATTTGTACACAAGCATTTATAACAGCACCACAACGTCTTCGCTTCTCCTCTCCATCTTCATTCTTCATTTTTGGATTTTTGGAAAAATAATTCCACAATTAACTATTGTTGTTACCATTCCAGTGTGCGGAGGATGACACGGTTTAAACTGAAACCCATTTTTGGTGGTTCATGAAATTAACTCTGTGTGAACGGAAAATGATTTTGATGTAATTTTAAATTGTCCTGAGATCAGAGCTTCTGATCGTAGTCGTATAGTAATTGGCAACTTCCAAGCTGATAACAAATTCTGATTGTCCTGTATTAAAATTTTTGTGGAGAAATTTGCAAATGCTTCCTAAGCCTCGGTTTAATATTCCCTGCAGATAAATTTGAAGGACGAAGATTTTGAATTATGGTGTCAATACAGTTAATCCCGCTGGGGTTAAAGTTTGACTGCTAAACTATTAACTAAGCTAATGTGTCACTCATTGATTATCATCATCGTCAGGGAAATGGTGAAGGGAAGGTAGAAATCCTCTTGACAGCTTCAACGTGCCAAGCATGAATTACATTCATTGTACATATTTAATGTATTACTCTGCTTACATAGACAGCATATCGACAAAAGATGGAACTCTCAAAAAAAGGTTTAAAGTTTTGATGAACAAATTTTTGTATCGTAAAATCCATGAAATCCATTTATTTTCTTCTCACTCACGTGACATAAGACATGTCATCCATTTACATCAATTTACTTCAAAAGTTTGACCAATTAAAAAAATTCCACAGAGAAAACTGGTTCAAACTTTTTTTAACCCATACGCAACTTTCTCTCGGAGAAAGTATAGCCATTCACTCCATATCCACATAACGACACACACAACTAACGTAGCATGACTACGTGTCCTCGTCCTCAAATATCAAATTTTCCAGGCATGTGTCCGCAGGCTCTATTAAACTTTTTATTTAATCTACCCGCCACCCTACTACCCCTCCCACCCAACATTCAAATTAATAGTAAAGACAACTCAAAATATCGTAAACAATAATGATTATTTTTTAAAATATACTGGCTTAGCAGAGTGGGGCTTTTCAAAATAATTATTATTCTATTCTGGCACTAATTCCTACATTCCATCTTCCAAAATATTAATTATAAACTTTCTCTCCGTCCTCTTAAACTTTCACTATGCAGAGCGTCATGCTTCATTCATGTCGTCATTCCAAAGTATTGACTTTCTCTTAAACTTTCACTCTGCCATTCTGTCCTTCCATTACATCTCTATTCTTTGACGACTCATACCCCATCTCAAAAGCAGAACACGATGATAAATAAAATCCTATGTATTCCCCTCATTATCCATCTATTGTCTTACCCTCTCGAGTCATCCACATTGACCTCATCCGAAGGTCAAGCTCAGTCCGTTGACCTCATCACGAAAACCACTACTGCCTCCTTTAACCCTTTCACCAACGCTGCAGAGTGGCTCCACCATTTTTCCTCATGTCACACCACCCTCATAACAAATGATTCAATTGACCACCACCAAATCCTTCTGTACCCTCCTCCTCAAGTTCCCTATACCCTTGAAACCCTTACATACTACTTGGAATCAGCCGAGACTTACCAAAACAAGATCCTACACTCAAAATCCCGTCAAACCTGTAAAGCCACTTTAATCCACAACATAGACATGACCCAAATAGGTCAAATTCCAACAATTGGCCTTATCATCCTTACTGCAACTGACCTCTTCAACTATCCTACTTCCTCCACTCATCTTCACATTAGGCAGCGTTCAAGTATTACGTCAGCAACTTATGGGGGGTAGGGGGTATAGCAATCCTGACAATGTCTGACATGGGGGTGGGGGGTGGTCTGAGAGGGTATGACCGCTACTTGTTTTTCATTAATCCATAGTATGGATTATATACACATACAAACCGTCTGCCCTTCCAAGTAACCAGTCGCAACGGTTCACGTGCATTCATATTAAAAGTACACTTCTGAGTTGTGGCAAGTTATCTGGCAGGGCATATGCACATAGGTTAATTTGCTTGCAAGACAAGATACATGGATTCTGTACACAATGGGGTCTTTGATTTTTCACAGCCCTGCACACACAGATAAAATTCTCAGAACACCCTTTTTTATATTTATACCAAAAGGGATTAAATTGTTCTCAATGTAGGAAGCTCAAGGGATCCCTTCTTCATGTTCTTTCTTTCAACACAACTACCCACTTAACTCACAGCACACCGACTCATGTGTAATTGGGAAAAATATTTTCTTAATAAGGAATTGAATTTGTATTCCATCTTGCCTTGAACTTGATCAAATTTAAGTTAGCTTTTCAAAAAGCAATAGGTAAAGTCAATAAGCGACCTGGGGAAAATAGCAGCATTTACGAAAAGTTTACTGAGACCTGGAAATTGGTTCATGCAACAGAAAATCGTAAATAAAATTTGATATTTTTTAATTTATTGTACCTTTAGCTTTTCATTCATATCGCACTAAAACATATGGTTACTTAATTTATTAGGTAAGAAGTCATGGAAGAATTGCATCGAGTTTTGGAATGCCAACAAAAATATTGAGAGAGCAGTAGAGGCTAGAATTGAACCACTTCAAATGGACATTCGCCGAAAAAATCACACGAGAGAAAACTCCTTCTTGTCAAGTTGGGTAAACAAAAATAACGCAACTGAGCATCCAGTCGGTCCCAATTCCACAGAAACTAATTCCCAGCGGAATGAAACTGTCCAGCAGCCCCAAGTGGACGTGATTGAACTTGAGTCACCTATTGATAAAGAAATTAATGAGAAGAATTCCAGATTGATGGTTTCTCCAAAATCCACTCCAGTCCAAGATGAACTGAACAGCAAAATAGCCCAGTTAAATGAAGAAATTGTGGAATTGGAAAAAGTGAAAAGCAAAAATTTTCTGTCGAATGAATCCATTGTAAAGTTGAAGCAGCTTCGTAAAGAACGCGAGGCCACCAAAAAGAGACTCAACAAAATGTCGTCCATCAGGACAAATTTCGGAAAAGCAAAAAAACAAAAGTTGGAAGGTTTCTTGAAATTGCCAAGGACGTTGAGCCAGGTGCCATATTCCCAATGTACACTAATCCTGGGCATCCTAAAATTGAAAATGACCAATCTGCACTACTTAAAACTATTGTGGAGTTAGTTGCACCAGAAGCGGCAGCTGATGAGCGTCGTAGTTCAACCACAGTCCGATGTCTGCAGACACTTGATGGCTTACATAAAGAATTGAAGCAAAGGGGCTTCAATATCAGTCGATCAAGTGTTTATCTCCGCCTTGTACCTAGGAGATTGGACACCATTGAGGGACGACGACATGTCCACACTGCGCCCGTAAAACTTCTATGAGCCCGAAACACAGCAAGAACAAGTCATGAAGATTCTCATTTTTGTGCGTCCAGCATAAAGTACATTCGGGTTTTGCTGAAATGATGGGAGAAAAAGTTGTGTGTCAAGATGATAAGCCACGAGTACCGTTGGGAATTCCAGGAGCAACAAAGCAAGCTCCAATATTGATGCACTTAGACTACAGGGTGACGTTCAATGATCATGACTTTCCAGTTGCTCCATGTCACAAATTGATTTCATCAGTGTATGCAGCACTGAATTTTGAATCACCCAATACAAAAGAAGAATTGTCGAGAAGTCAAGGCAGAAAGTTAAGTTATTGTGGCCCCACCTACATAGCCATTCGGAGCGGGAAGCACGACAAATCCACTGCCAAGTTCCATTCATTGGACATGAGACGACTGTTCCACCTACCTTCGGTCCATGCCTCTACCCACAATCAAGACAATAAAGTCAAACCTATTTTGATCATCTTTACAGATGGTGATCCGGATGAAAATCCTCGATTTGAAAAAACAATGACAGCGTATGCAGTTAATTTCAAAATTTTGAATTTGGACGCCCTTTATGTTGCTTCTCATGCACCTGGTCAGTCTGCTCAGAATCAAGTTGAGAGGCGAATGTCTCCATTGTCTCATGATCTCGCCGGTCTCATTTTGCTCCATGAAACATTTGGTTCCCATTTGAATGGACAAGGACAAAGTGTCAATCCTGAACTAGAAAAAAATTTGAAAATGCGGGAAGTGTCGTGGCTAAAATTTGGAGTAGAACTGTCATTGACGGACACGATGTCACAGCCGAATACGCTTCTCCCGGAACTGATGACCAGGCTGAAAATAATATAATTATAACTCCACTGTGGATTGCGACGCATGTTCGACAATCTCAATATGTTCTTCAAATTGTTAAGTGTGACTATAGAAGTTGCTGCTTGGCACCACACACAGATTTCAAGGTCTCAAAATAAAATTAATTCTAGTCATAAATAATCATTTCAGCCGCAGTAGTATAAATACAAAGTCAGAGTTACGGACTGGACTGTAGGTTCTTACAATCCACAATTAGTAATTATGGTTTTTACAATTTCAGGTTTTGAAATATCACGGATACATACCTGGCCCCATCAAGATGAGCTTCTCTGATAATGGACGATCAACATGCTCAGATGTTTCATATGAACTTGGTTTTTTTGATGATCTTCCCTCCCGGCTGGTGTTCAACTACTTGGAGCCACCTGGACGTAACAATAAATGGTTTTGTTTTGATTACTTTTGTCCAAGTGTCCAGGGAAAAATCATGGAAACGACTTGTGCCACTTGTCACCAGTATATTCCTTCCAAGGTAGCTATGACAAAGCATGGTGTAGTTCATTCCAACCAATCTCAGCCCAGCCAGTACTTCGACCCACCCGAGTTGCCAAGAATGGAAGTTTCAGACGGGCATTCAGAACAAATGCCTATCATTTCCAATATTATGAACTTGTGGGACGGGCCATTTATTGAGGACTGACAGCACTGTAATGTTCAACGACTGATTTAATTTGTGTTGGGTAATATATTTGACTGATAATTGTAGTATTTTTTAAGTACTGTTAAAAAGGTTCAAAATAGTAGAGAATAAACAAAACCAAAAAAACTAACTCAAAAGTTGTAAATGTGTCTCATAAAAAATGTGGGGGGGAGGGGTGTATGGTAAATCTGACCAAGTTTGACATAGGGGTAGGGGGTAGGTAAATTTGAAGAAATTATTGCTTACATAATACTTGAACGCTGCCTTACATTGCCCTCCTCTGCAGTCCCAAGTACCCTAATCCAACTCTATAAACTTTATAACTCTCACGCATCCTCCAACTACCAAAAAATTGATTTTACTCGTGTTAATTAATTTACGTCTGCACTCTTAGAACAGAAGGTAAAATTCCTCGGGAATACGGGAAAACCAATTTTCCCCGGTATTGCCTTTACATTCCGGGGAAAATT
>WJFB01004311.1:0-10462 GCA_009870185.1 Pygmarrhopalites habei | reverse complement strand
AAATCTTTGCGCTGGGTAAGAATTGAACCGGCGTCCCTCCGAGAAAGTGAAACGCTCTAAAATCTCGAGATATCGGCTCGAGATTCTCGACCGCTCGAGATCTCGAATATCCATCTTGATCCGATCTCTATTCGTAACCAATTTGAAGTGAGTGTGTCCGTTTTGACATGGACTTTGATTCAAATAGATACACAGTAAAGCTTCAGAAAAATACTTTGGTCTCGAATTGACGCTCCTCTAGAAATAATTCCCATTGAAATACATTGACTTACATAAAGTAAAAAACGTTTTTTGGTGGAAAGGATTCCTTCGGGTGATATTTGAAAGTTTTGCGGTAGTTTTAAACTACTAGCTTGCGTAAGTCACAGTATCAGACTTGTCGAAATATCCTGAAGAGAGTCATGTTGACAGGTTTGGGAACCAATTTAACTGTCTGGATTCAATCCAGACGTGTTCATTTTTGTTCTTGTCGTCCGTAAATAAGTATTTTCTGCTGGACAAAATCAAATGTCACGTGAGTAGTGGACATCTCAGTCCATTTGCCAATTTTAAAGTGGTTTTGGACAGTTTACTAATCCGGGAGAGACGTGGAAGGGCGGTTCAATGGGAAGGAGGAATATTCAGAGAATAGTATAAACTGGTGTCCGACCATTTAAAATGGTCCATTTTATATTTTTATTCGTTCATGAATTTAGTAAAATGACTGTCTTTGGTGGTGGTATGTAGATGACTGTCACCTACAATTAAATTTTGTTTGTTCTTTTGACAACTCAAATTAAGGAATTCCGCTAAACGGAATTTAAAGGTTTTGATTTAATAGGATATGTAACGTGGGATCAATAAAATCTGTTGTAGTGACGACTGACGTGTCAGTGAAACTAACACAATTTTGAATGAACATTTTTGATGTAGACACAAGAGATTGGGAGTCGAATTTCGTTGTAAAATGAACGTTGTAGAATTAAAGCTACTACAATCCTGGATTTAATTGTCTCCTCTTGGAATTTTGAGAACACAGATTCGCATTTCGCATTTCGCATTAAGTTGCTCATTACCTATAAGTACGTTGACGCACAGATTGACAGGACAGAGTTGGATGTGTGTGTGTGTGTGTGTGAAAGGATTTTTAATGGAAGCACCCCCACTCACTCTTACACTCCTTCACATTGTCTCCACCAAAACGACACGTCCTCAACACTTTTCACAAGTGTTTTATCGATCCATGATCAATAAAAATGTAATTCAATTCAAAAAATATTGTAATATTTGTTCCTATTGGCAAAACTAAATGCAAAAATTGGGTCTGTGAGGAATTCAAAATTCTCTACTTTCCTTGTCGTCCTTTCTTGTCCACATTTCAAGAGTTTGGAATGAAAATATTTCCCAATGTTGTTTTTGCAAATGCCATTGTTGTGTTGATGTGGAATTATGACAATATTTGTGCTTTGCCCTCACTCGCGTGTCCACAGGCAGAAGAGATTGACGAGCTGCGGTCCAACATCACTTTCCATGAGATTGAGGTACCAAAATCATTCTTTTGTATGGGAATTTTGATCCTATTGAGCATAGTTCTGAATAACTAGCGAGAAACTATGTCAGAGGGTAAAGAGAGTTCAATTTTGAATTTGAGAGCTTGATATGGAGTAAAAAAATGCAATTGAGAGGGTTGGAACAAGAAGTGGTTCCACTATTGCATACACATACACAGCGGAACCACTTATTGCTCCAACTCTCTCAATTGTTGTTAAAGATGGGGATCAAAAAATTTGACAACCCTCCTTGGTTCACTCCATCCGACGACGAAGACAAGGAATTGTACAGAATTCCTTGGTTCAAGCTAGAAACGGTGCCGCGAAACGAGTCACGTGAGAAAATACTGTCAGAATTGTCGCGACAATTTCAGGAACATTTGACAGTCATTCAAAATCCTTCCTGCTTTAATGTGACTACAGTATTCAAGTGTGGAGCTCAAGATGGTAAGTTTTGCAAAATGCTTAACGAAAACTATCCTAACGATCGCAACGTTTGTGATCTTTGCAATTAGATTAAAACTTAATTTTGATTCTTCATTTAATTATGAAGGTTGTGGTTTGGGCTGTGCTGTCAGTCATCGAGTTGGTTGTATACTACTGTCCTACTCTTACAAAATCCCATGGATCCATGAAGATATTTACTGGCCGTATGTGGGGCCATGGTCCAAATATTTAGTTCCCATTGGTTCCAACTGCACTGCAGCCAATGCTTCAAAAATTATTCGTCTAAACTGGGCACGATATTAGTAAGCTAAAAATAAATGAGAATTCTCATGGTTATAAAATAGGTTATTTAACTTGTCTTTTAAAATTTCCCATATTCTTAAAATAGAAGGAAAAAAATGTTGGATGCAAAGTGGATTTTCCACGAAATGAAAGTTTCCCTTCGGAAGGTAAAAATTCTCCCCCGGAAAAGAAGGAAACTGGTTTCCCCGGAGAAGGGAAAATATCCCGAGATGGAGGGAAAATTCCACTCTTCCCGCCAATTTTTAACTTCTTCCGGGGAAAGTGACTTTACCTTCTCCTCAAGTTTCCCGTATAAGTCCCACTCCTCAGGGCAAATTTTTACCCTCTTCCGGGGAAACTTTCCCTTCTGTTCTAATGGTGGATCGTTTTCCAGTAAGCCGCAAGTTCTCAACACTTCACCATTCAGAGAAGGGATTCCTCTGCCAGAATCGTTTCTGGAGTTACTGGAGAGAAATCATGACAGACCATTCCTTTGGATTTTGGGTCAACTAACAAAATCCGTATTTAGATTGAGGGAAGAGACAATTGATACAATTGAAGTGTTTAAAGAGTCAATCGGAATCTCTTCAGCACAACTGAGAAAAAGCGGGAAAATTCTAATTGGGTATGAACCACACACACACACCATAAAAAGGCAGATTTTGTGGCTGAACAAGGAAATATTTGCAATGCAGAATGCATCTGAGGAGAACAGACAAATATTCGGAGACGAGTGTATTTCTCAACGCCACAGATTTCATGAATGCCGCAAAAAAATACAGAGATGAACTTGAGCGAGATGGAAACGAGGGGAGGGCTGTAGTCGTGTATTTGGCATCAGAAGATTGCAATGTTGTGTCTGAATTTGAGGAGTTGGAGAACACGTACGACTTTCTAATTTACAAATTAATATATAAATTATTTAATTAACTTTCAAATTATTTTTCATTGTATTTTACTTCATTTGTCAGGTACGATCCCTCTCTATGGACGTTTGTGACTGGATGTAGAGGCTCAGAGTCGTACCCTGACCAAGGGTCAAGAAGGAGACAGTTATTCCAAATTATTCGTGACCTCCATGTTCTTTCTGAGTGTGATCACGTGATTTGTACCTACAGTTCTAACGTGAGAAGCTTGAGATTTTAAATATACACACAAAGATGCAAGATTTGATGGATCTTCGTTGTTCCAGGTTTGCAGGGTTCTTTTGATGATCCGAAGTCACAATTACCTAAATGTAGATGCTATGGAATGGGCAGAATCATTGGATGGAGATTTTTCATTATTTCTGGCCTATGTGAATCACGTGTCTCATATACTTCAACCAATTTGATATTAAATTGTTGTTGCTTTCGAATTTGCTGAATAAAGTAGACTGGTATCTACCAAAACCCCTCGGATATTCAAAACTGGTGACCCCCAAGTTATTATCACATTATCCAAAGGACTCAAACTGAATTTTGATTGGTCGTAAAGATTTCAATTGCCTATGAAAAACTGACGTTCTTTTCCCTCTTTCATCTTGTCCAGTCCAACCTTCCTTCCATCTTGAATGACATCCAGTCTCGGCATCCATTTCCTCAAAAGCTTTTCAGAATTCCAGTGTGTACACCATGCTCTGGATACTCATACGTGTCCAGAATCCCATACGCTGTCACCATGCAAAGCGTGATATGGACACAATTGATGAGTGAAAGAACAACGGAGAAAAACGGGAAGAGATTTTCGACGATTTTAAATGAAGGCTCTTTCTTTCTTTTGGTTTTGAATGGGGAAAGAACCAAAGAACCATGAAATGAAAATTCGTGAAGAAAATACTCCCTCCTGTGAATGTACTACATTCAAAGAAGATATAGGGAAATGTGTGTGGGGTACCGAGGAGTCTTCATTGTGATCTTCGTGGGATTTGTGATGACATTCTTCACTCTCATACTGGAGTACTGGTGGTATCAAAAGAGACGATTTGTCGGGATGAGGGATAACGGCACGAACACCCGCCTTTGGTCTAGACTACAACACTCATTACATTAAGAATTACATTAAGAAAACACAAATGTTTTGGCAGTAAATTTGAATTCAATAAAGTTTTACTGAATTATTTTTTTTAAAAAAATTATTAGGCCACCCCAGACGGATTCACCAAGCGTTGAAAATTCCGGGTAACTCGGAGGAAGAAACCTGAGTGTCTAATATTACGATGTGTAATGCACTGCTAAATTGTCATCTATAGTTATTGTCGAGTATATACTAAAAACAGTTCACTACTTACTGTGTNGGTAACTCGGAGGAAGAAACCTGAGTGTCTAATATTACGATGTGTAATGCACTGCTAAATTGTCATCTATAGTTATTGTCGAGTATATACTAAAAACAGTTCACTACTTACTGTGTCATTTAAATTTATTGTCAGCAGATTTTAATCTCTCTTTCTTTTTTAAAAAATTATAATACATTCGTGTAGTTTAGTGACGTTTAATCTGTAGTGCATAATACATTTTGAGATCTAGTTCGTCAAAATTAACTTCCTGGCTCTGGAAATATTTTTTGCAGACGCTAGAGAATACTTTTTCAGTATAACGTTAAAATGTGTACTAAAGTAAAGTGAGTAGTGTGAATACAAGGAATTATGTTTGTGTTACTGTGATGTTTACAATCAAATAATACTTGACACCAAACTGTCGTCATTTATTTTTTAATGAATAAGAGAGTTTTTCCAACGAAAAAAATAAGTTTTAATTTGTAAGATCAAAGATAGAAGTTTCTCCGATTGGAGCTCATGAAAATCATGTTCATTTATCGTGAGGAATTTTTAGTTGTCAATCGAAATGTCATCAAATACTGGGAATTTTAACAGAAAACTGAAGAAAGAAGAATGAATTATTTTCTATAAAACAAAGGAGAACAAAAATTCTTCCCTTTCGTCATCCTTGACCCTGAAAGCGGAAAGTCTGAGAGGGTTCAAACTAAAAAATTTTTCGGCTTTTTTCTATGATCGGTTCCGGATTTTGACAAAATTCAGGAGGAGCAAATCGTTCGGACAGGTGAGACAAGTCAATTCCTATTCTAGATTAGGTAATACACTCACAGTAACAAAATGAAGCGTATCAAACTGAAGGGACGAGTGCTAGGTCACATTTACTATTTCGTCATAATTACTCCCACGAGGCTGCCTATGTGTTTTTGTGTGTGCATATGTAGAGACAACTTATGACCCATTTGCTGTCAGTCCCTGGCTCTATTTATGGCATGTTAAGGGAGCTGTTGTTGTTACAGTCAGATAAATGTGTCCTCTTTGTTTTTCAACAAAGAATCTTATTTTTCTTTGGAAACTAATCTCTTCTTCCTCGCCAAAGAAATTTTTGCATTCAAGATTTTATTTGTAAATATTGGTTTGTTTCGATCTTTCAGATGCCAAATTTAGTGAAACAAGTGACAGACTTTTGTATCGAATATCAAAGGATGATTTTCCGCTATCCGGAATTCCGGGCACACTTCATCCGAGCTGTCGGTGTGACCGTCACGGCGACAACAGAACTGACCTTGCTCGGTAAAAAAATTTTACGATATGACCAAAAGAGAGAGTTCCCTTCAAGACAAGGTAAATAGATAACTCTTACATACTTACTCAGAAACACACAGCACTCTAACAATACTATATCTCAATTTGTAGTATAAGTAAATAGTAATAATAATTTTTGTGGTCTTCAGGCCCGAGCGGTAGGGATCACAAATAACTATGGTAATAACTATGGTACGATGTACAATAATTATGCTACTATGAACGTCTATGGTCCTAATACTGATGAAGAAAAGGCTGGACAGGGTATTAACCCGCAGGGTAAATAATAATACTATTATCAGCTTTATAATGATGTAAAGAGTAACAAAAACATTTTGATTTGTGAGCTTAAGAATGTCCAATTGAATTGATTTCTTTATTATTCCTTTCCAGATTGGCAAAAAGAAGTTGCGTTTGCAACAAACTTTCTTAAGAAAGAGGCGGAGGATGAAAAGGATAAAGAGAAGGCATCAGAACTGAAAGTACTTGCTGAAAAGGGTGATGCGATTCTGGAGATTATGAAGACAGTAAGTTATTATGATCACTAAGTATTTGCACATATAATAACAATTATTTTGAAAATTATTGTACAAATTCCAAAGTATTAATTCTTGGTTACTTTGTGTAAAACAGAATGAAGTGAAGGAAGAACAACAACAACCATGAGTTCGTCTAAGAAGCTCTCAATTTCACGCTCATGTTCCTATAATTTATTATTATGTAACCTATTTATTTTATTTGTTTTTGTATTATGATTTATTTGTAAGACTCTGTCTCTCAATTTTTTAAAACTAATTACATTTGAACTCAGTTTTATAATTAAAGTTTTTGAGACTCCTGGAAATGAGTGGAACTTTTTTTTAAACCTTCGAAAGAAGACACCTTGTCATTTGTCACAGATCATCATTATTATTCATTCCCAGTTACACTATCTTTTGGACCTTTTGATGTAAGTGGATACCCACTCAGTTGATTCCACTGACAGTGTAAGTCTTGTCTGACACTCTGTAAAAATTTGAGCAAAATTCTGATGAATAGATTATATCCCTTCACACACACAATATAATAAATGTACTTATGCAAAGTTTGTAATCACAAAATGACGTTCTTCAAATGACTCTCTGTACTTACAATTACGGTTAATGTCGATCAAAGTCCTTATCACTGCCTGTATTTTTCTTTTCTCTCTTTCTCCACAGCAGATAAGTGATGATGATGTCAACCAAATTGGATGAACCGACGAGGGAAGAACGTTGCAAATTCGTGTTTTTTTGGAATGGAAGTTGAGTGACTCAGCCTCTGCCTGTCTGTTCAGCATCCTCACATAATCACTACAAAAGCTACCTTGTCATTCGTGCTGGGATCACTTGTCATCTGATTACTTCAAAAGGTATTATGTACTTCAATTGTTGGACGCTTTACTTTACTTTCTTTAATTCGTTGTAAAGTTTTGTACATAAAAAAGACGAGTCGTCAAATTGACGAGAGTTCGTAAATTACGAATCGTAAGTAAGCTAATTCATCTTTTGACATATTTTTGCAGGACAAGCATTTATAGATGAGGATGGCACATTTGGGGCGTGAGGACGAGGACCTGATCACGATAGCAACCCTTCGAAAATTTGATGGTTCCTTTGATCTCAACTCTGGACTGGCCAATGTGATTGGTGTGAGTATGGACAGCCTCACAAGGGGTGAGTAGTACAAAATATTTATTAAAACTAATCTAAATCTATTTAAATGTTTATGTGGATGTTATGTATTAACAGAAAGTGGGGCAAAGGGTTGGAATGAGAGTGCTTGGGCCACGACAGTCGTCCTCGCCTTCTTGGTTTGTAAATTGGAAAAGTTGGCTGGAGACTGGGAACTCATGGCTGACCAGTCAAAACTCTGGCTCGACACAAATTATAAGAGTTTAGTGGAGGTCATGTTTGAGAAGGCCCTTGGTCTTTTTCAGAGTTAATTGTCCCAACAAAAATATAGAATTTAAACTCTCTAAAAATAATATTCTCTCTGTAAGAATAAGCATACTTTTGTTTGTAGGTGCCTATGAGATTTTGAAATAGAATAAATGATTAAATTAACTGCCCAAATTATTATTCTGTTCACTGGTGGAATTATACCTGTACTTATAAAGTATGCATCAGTTTATTGCCTGTTTAAATTATGTAGTATGTATAATTGAATACTCGGAGAGGTACTTATACATATACGTCTGTTTATATAAGCTACTCAATTAAGTTATGTATATACAAGAAACAAATCTGAATCTATGAATTTCAATCCATTAAGAATTTCAGTTTGAAAATATACTGTTCAAGACAAATACACATAAATACTTCTTCTAGGTAAAGCTACAATGTAAACGAATTTCTTTTTTTAAAATCAGATCTGCATCGCGTACTGTAATAAAAGTTAATTAACAGAGTGAGTGTTTGAGAGGTGTCTGACATGATTTTTTATGAAGTTTACGCAGCAAAAATACAGTACAAACATAAAATGTTCTACAAATATTCATAACTCCAATTTGCGAAAAGACATGACGGTAATCCATTTTATTCTAGCAAAAAAAACTCATTTTAAATATAAGATCAGGTGCAGATCATGCAAAAAATTGTTATATAGTTGATAATATAAGTTATTAGCTTTTATACCGATAAAGCACAAAAATCTAACTACTAGAAGCGAAAAAGGTATAAAAGGAGATACGATGACGATTCCATGCGTACTAATTCGCTGAATTAAAATATATAGGTAAAATATCCTATAATATTATAGGGATAAAATTCGTCGATGGTAATACCAGTAGCAAGATAATAATGGGACCATGAGACAGAGTGAGAAAATGTCATATGAGACAACACCGACTTTCCCAAATTAATCTTCATGGAAATAGCATGGCTTGAAGTCGTCCACAACATCCAAAACTGGCTGTAATACTGACTTTAACGTGTCAACTGAAATGAAATAATTACTTGAGGATAAAAATCGATTCAGGAAATATAAAAACGATAAAGACATTCTACACACATTTTTACAAAAAAGCAAAAAATCAAAATATGTAAATACTAAGCTTACTTTTCTCAATAGGGAGAGGGCGAAAGTTGGAAATGTTGATCGTCACATTTTGACGTTGTTTGATGTTTTGAAATCCAATAGCAGTCAACTTGGAAAAGATTGGGAAGACATTACTTTCCCAAGCAAAACGGACGTCAAACTCCAGACTCAACATTTTCAAATCTACAAAATAAATAAGTTATAGTATTTAATATAAAATCACAAAATATCAAATCTGTATTATTTTTTTACAAAAAAAACTGCAATACATTTTTATATTAATGTATTACCTTTCAAATCCATGATGGAGGGTTCTTCTCGATACTTGTCTACATCAACAGTGAAACCATTCTCCATATCTTTTATTAGATGAACACATTTTTCTGATGAAATTCCAACAAAAGCCGAATCCATTGCTGCACAGAAATGTCTTGTGTACTTACACAACCGGATCTGAATCTTGACAGTCTTGATTCGAGGAAAATATTTCCAAATCCCAGTACAAATACCCGGAGCAGCCTCATTCCCTCGAAAAGTGATCATTTCAAAATGATCCAGGTTGGGTAACAATTTTGAGAGATGACAGAACCAATGCGGTGTATTCTCATTAACATCATACATAATCAGAGATTTGACAGAAGGAAGACAATCTCCAGGCGAAACAATCTCACTCCAATGACTCACATCATGACAATTGAAGGTTCTCAGGTCAAATTCAATTCGGACGACATTAGGGAAGATATCTGCCATTTTAATCCCCACAGGAAAAAAATTGCGATCCACGATTTCTTCATCATCCCAATAAGTTGCAGAATCCCGTAAAGTAATTCGTTGGACTTTGTCAAAAATGGGTAATTTCATTGTCGAGACGAATGAGAATGGACAAAGTTTGACCTCTTCCAGGGTGTCCTGACTTGACTCCAAAATTTTAGTGATAATAGTACCAAGAGCTTCTCTCTGGTCTTCATCCAAACACTCAAAGACATCATCGTAGTAAATACTAATGCTTTCCAATTTAGGATTCAACTCGGAATATCTTGCATGTATCATCACCTCAGTTTCATCGTATAGATGACACATTACGAGTCCCTTGACTGCTCCAATCTTCCCAGGTTCGTGGGTCATGATCTTGTTTAATGATGTGGAGGAGACTTCATAAATTCCTTCTAAATTCGGGGCTACATTTACAAGTTCCCTGAAGAATGGTTCACTCACAGACTCTGCTCCTAGAGTAATTTTCTTCAATTTTGGTAACTCGAGGAGTCGTTGAGGAGACCGGAAAAGCTTTCTGTAAGATGTGTTCCAAGTAGAGTCAGTCCCTTCAATAATCAAATGTTCTACATTTGGTGCATCTTGAAGAACAAGTCTTCTAAAATTTCCAATACTCTTTGTAATCGACGAATCCTCATCTTTGCTCAATCGGATCCGCAGTCTGAGTGTTTTCACATGCTCACCATACCAGGAAAGAAATTCTTTTACGTCTGGGGATGACAAAGTTCCTTGTGAAAAATAAAAACGAGAGAAGGGGAAGTTGTCACATTTTCTAAAACTCTCGTTGAATCGGAGGAGAGTAAATTCCCGACTTCTG
>WJFB01004310.1:0-10463 GCA_009870185.1 Pygmarrhopalites habei | reverse complement strand
AAAAAAAAAAAATCTACAAAATAATTGACAAGCTGTTGGGAAAAAAATTAATTTACTTGTGTATTTTTGAATGCACTTCATTCAACCAAGAGAATCTGTCTGTCAAAAATGACTGGAGAAATGTACTATTTAATTTTTATCAAGGACAAACAAGAAAAAGAATAAATTACTACTATTTACTATTACCTGTCGCTAGGAACGATCAAAAACTTTTGCAGTTTGCAACGTCCTTTCCTGTCACAGACATTAAGTAATTATGTGGGGGAGGACATGTGTGTGTGTCATAAGATTTTTTGTTCAAAGTCGTGTAAATGTGTTGTGTGAGTACACTCCCTGCTGAAATGATTTTTGTGGAATTTAGTACTGTGACTGTGGAAGTACAATAATAGCATGAAAATAGAATGGAAGGAAGTACAGAATGAAAGATATTATTAGTATTTTTTCTGTTCAAATTTTTAACTTACACAAATAATGGAAAGTAGTGTTATAAAGGTTGCATTGGGTTCCGGTTCCGTTACGGTTCCAAAATTTCGGAATTATTTGGGTTCCGGTTCGGATTCCAATTATTGTGAAATATAAAACAATTGGGTTCCGGCTCCGGTTCTCAAAACAAAATAGTTTCGGTTCCGATCCGGTTCCCATTAGGTAAGTGGGTGAAGAACACACATGTCAATGTCTATTCTATCCTACAATGATGAGGATGAGTGGTGGAAAAGACTTTCCCTATTGACTATTGAGGAGTAAGGAGTACACTCACACTCACCCAACTAATTAAATGGTAGGGTAATCATGATGACACACACACCCACAAACACATACAGTGAGAGTAACTAAGGATGACGAAAAAGATGAGCCACCTCATACCACCCGCCAATAGGTAGAGTAACACCGACTGCTCAAGTAGGTAAGCGCCATTCTTCCATTTTGATAACATTAGCATTTAGCTCGTTGTTGTTGTTGTGTATTTTAAGTTCAAGTCCAAAATACTAAATCTATACAGTGTAGACTGTAGTGCACATTACTTAATTGTGTAAACATATTAATAAGTTCCGAGACATGAGACATGGAGAGAGATTGATAGAGGAATATTTTATTCGTATTGAAATTTCAGTCAAGGGGACATTCATCAGTTTGTTCTCTAATAAAATCCATTGGATGTCCCTTCTTTCCTGGCTATTATCACCAATACAAGAGGATTGTGGGGGGATTGTGTGGGAAGTCAGGCAAAAGAATTTTTGCAAAATCTTCCACTTCGTGTAACAGCTCGGATCCAGGAAATGATCCGTTGAACCCTGAAAATTCCGAAATTATTAGAAAGCACTATTCTACAATTCTATTATGATTCAATTTACATAGTAATCTCAATACACTTTACCTTGTGTAAACTTCTGGATACTGATTATCCGCACAACCAATCCCGTAAGACACGATCCCAACCTGACATCCAATAATTTGTACTCAAAAACTCATCATTTACAAAAAATGATTACAATTTTAATCGACAATTGGGAGGAACGACATTTGAACCATATTAATTGTAGACTCTACAATGTGGAGTAACAGAAAGACAGTACGGTTGATTTGTATATGTACCTGAGTGTAAATATTTGTTGTGCCGATCTTCTTAACATATAATGGACCACCTGAAATCAATTACAAATTAAGATAAATCGGATCCATTATTGTATTCCTTTCATTTAAATATACTCAAAGGAAAATTGATGTCTAGTCAAAAGAGAAGTACCAGAATCTCCTTGGCATGATCCTTTATTAGGATAGAAGGCACAGAGTTTGTTCCTGGATATCGGAGTCCTTGACCCCGCGTACGTTTTGCTACAATTCTTGTTCCCAATTATCCTCAACTGCACATCACACACACACAATTTTTATAGCATATCAATGTATTCAAATAATTTCCTCGGAATCCATTTCACTGAAAATTTGAAAAAATGATGGTAGGTATGAAAAAGACAAACCATGACATCCCGTAACACGTTCACCCTTTGACCTGCAAACATTGTCGTTCCCCATCCTACAAATCAACAACAACAACGATCGAAATACATTTTGTCAATATATCAACAATACAAACTTTTTCAGAAAATCTGAAATCAAGATATTATGAGGAAGGGAGAAAGTAAACCTGCAACGATGGCAGTCCGACGAATAAATGGGTTTCCCCTTTGACCCAGACAAATTGGTAGAATATCACTATGGAACGTCAGTGGAGTGGCTAGTGTGACGAGAGCAGCGTCATACTCGAATGTTCTTTTATTGTACCTTTTGTAAACAAGAATCACCAAACTAAATTCTACAAAACTAAATTGCCTCTAAAAAGAACCACGCGCACCGGCCGCTATAGCCAAATTATTAGCAGTGCAGAGTAAAGAGCCCTGAATTACCAACACCGTCGATTAGTTCTGTTTCTGTGCGATGGCCGTGTTGTGAGAATTAAAATTTTAATGTCAACTAAAAAACCATCATTTTACTTTGGATGTGCTCTGACAGATTGTATTCCCAAAATCTGTCCTGTAGAGTCATTTCCGCTGATCCTATTGTCTCCGACATAAACCAGAAAGTTATTCAGTCCATCAGTTTCCAGTAATTCCAGGCAGTGTGCAGCTATTTTCAAAAATTATTTTAGTTTTTATGAACTCAGTATTCAGTCATTTTGTACAAGGAGTTTTGTCAGTTGAAAAAGCCTGTGCTCTGGTCACATGGTGCAACATGTGATCTTTGCATTTATTTTTGAAAAGAAATAATGCGGGAACACCTGTCAAAATGTGGATGGTTGAAATGATGCTGCCACCACAGACAGTGATGGGTGTCCCTTGTTGATAGTGAGTCCCAATGGCTGCCATCCAAGGCCACTCATGTGACCCCGTCACTGTCCCACCCACAATCTTTTGCTTGTCATTACTCCGACCACATCCACACGGCAGGGAATTCGACTCGTCCTCCATTTCTGGTGGTCTACACTTTCAAAATTTGTTTCTCTTTTTCAAAAACAATCCCCAAAAATGTACACTAATTACGGAATTCAATTAGAATTTTTTAAAAGAACAAATTGGGTACTCTATCAAGTTGTCTTGTTCATGTCCAACCACTCCATTCTGTCCGGGGCGAAGAATGTCGACAATCAGTTCTTCACTCTCACTCAGGTCAGAGTTCACAAAAGAATTGATCAAACATAGAATGTACACAGAACACACAAATCGGATGACCCTTTTCGTCCGGCACATTTTAAATTCAATTTCTTTTCACTACAATTTATATACTCCACAATCTTTTCTGAATTTTTGATGAAGTCAAAGACTGACACAATTTTATTATTAACTAGTTAACTACTGATCCTAATTTTGAAAATGGGATTTCACTATACTAGAGAATGGGGAAGATGAATGTAACTGCAAATTGAAATAAATGTAGACTGCAATGAGAATTTTGTGTTTTTGTATGACGACAACACTTTCTTTACTTCGCTAGTAATTTGAATGTGGATTAGTTTGAAAATCTGAACTGAATTTATGCGTGGACCACTATTTAGGTTAAAACACTTTGCATTATACAAAACAAGTTTTTTTCACCGTTGTCTTTTCTTTTCCAAGTTTTTATTCATCAACTTTCTACATACTGTGTGGAGTGTCTCAACTTGAGACTGCGTGTGCATGCGTGTGTGTGTGTAATATGTATCAAACACGTGTGGTGTGGACAATTGGAAGTTGTCTGACAATCTGCAGCTTAATTCTCAATTGTTTAGAGAGTGTTGTAGAAAATATTATTATATATCTCTTTTTAAATGACTGACGATTTTTGAAGCGGAGAATTAGCACTGCTGCATTATAATGGCATGCACAAAACAAAGTGAAGGAAACTCTCGTTCAAATTAATTTGTTTAAAAAAGAGAGACAGATGATCTTTTCTCCAGTAATGGCGAAATTACCACTTGATCCTCGAGAGACGACCCCCCTTCAACTAACCATGTGTTGTGTGGGCCAACCACGAAATTTTAAATTACTCATCCAACGTTTGAACCAAGTCCACGCCTACAATATCTTCATCCTCAAAATAATTTGTCTTGGTGCTTCTAAAAGTGGGATTTTCTACTGGATTCGGATTGTGTCAATAAATCCCCTGGTCGCTGGATTCATATTCATGATATTTGTTGTGACTGCCACATGTTATCTCATCTTGTATGACAAAGGTTTACGCAACTCTTTGGTTTCGTCAGGGAAAGGTTGATGACACTCCTCGTCACATCTCAAAATGTTTGATGCGAAAAGGGTTGACTTGACTAGACAGACAATTGGATCAGTTTATTAATTTCTTCTAGAATCCCGTCTGCTAACGACTGTGCCGAGTTGTCATTGGATGCGAGGGATTTGTCCACAACCGTCGAAAAGACGAGGTTTCCACCGTAGGACAGGCAAAAGACGGAGATTCCTGCATCATCAATAAATAATTGAAGGGAGTTGCTCAAACAAATGACTCCAAGATTGTCCCACGAATCCTTGCCCGCTCATTCATGTTTCCACGAAGGATTCGTGGGGGTATTTCAACATCATTTGTTCGATCAACTCTCTCAACTGTGCATACATACATATTTCTGTGCTTAAATCTTATTATACAAGAATGTAAGGATGGTGAGTCATTACCAACTCTGCCAGGACCATGTCCAGATGTGAAGCACCATTCCTGGAATTGTCTGCAGAGAGAAAGAACACACACAATGAAATTGACCCTTTCAGTTCTGTTTGTGCCCAATCTTTACCAAGTTGTGGCGTGTGGTTTGAAAAATCCCAAAAGAGACTTACTGTCCATGATAATTTTGGAAGGGTACTGTAGGGCCGGGCATGTGAGAGAACATGCAAGTTGTATTGTCATTCCGGATGAGTCTCTTCAGAATCGGGATGGGTAAACTCCCAATAAAAGGCATTAAATGGAAGGAGACGAAAGGAACTGTGGAATTCCTGAGTTCATTCAAATGATCCTCAATCCAGTACAGTCTTTCCAGGGAGTCTTCGATCCCTACTGGTAACTTGGCAGTACACATTGACCTTACATTCCAAAATCAAAAATGAGTCCTTCTTGTCCTGCACTCTTTAGTTATAGATTTATTGGGAAGTACATTAAAGTGGGTAATTTTGATTATGTTTTACATGTGATTTCTCAATTTGGGTGGATGATTCCTTCCTGGATATGGAAATGGCAGTCCGACATGAACAATTTTTGGTATTTTCTCTCCTGGCTTTGTCTCCATCATAAAATTCCTCAATGCAGCACTAAGGGCTCCGAAAAGGACCGTAGAAAAGGAGACTTGGTAGTGTGTTTTGAGTTCATGGATTTTCTCTACAGGGATTTTGACTGACCATTTGAAATAGGAATGTCGACTCAATTTCGAGGCGGGTAAATGCCATGGATTTTTGTCGATGGATTCAATGGACGTCACAATTGACTCGTAAGGGACACGATAAATGAAACAGACTGCAGACCACCAACGTTGAAACCAAAACTTGTTGACCTTTGCCTGGGATGGACGGGGTCGCGGTACAGAGTCCATACTTTGCACCGACATATTTAAAACAAAATTGTTTTTAAAAAAATTGCATGTCGTTTAGAAAATTATATTATTATTAGTTTTAGCTCATTCTCTTTATTTGTATACAAAAAAGAAGGAAAGAAAACCTGAGTGTCGTGAACTGGGACAATAATTTGAAAGTAGACAAACCTGCGGTAAAGAATTTAAACCATTTTCAATGATTCCTTATCTTCCGCCATGTCAACTTTATTGTTACTGTACCATCCATGACAGAATGATGCCATCGAACAAGTACAGCCGTTTTCTCCTCTTCTCTTCCGTCTTTTCCTTTGTAGTTTTGAACAACCAGGATTTCCCACGGACTTTTACGATCCTCAAACGATTTTGATACTAATTGACTCACAATTTCATTGACAGATTCTTCTGTCTCTTCAGACAATAGGTTTTCATTTCCAGACGTGGACAGATTGTCAGGTTCATCGTCCATCAATTTTAATTTAACTTCGCAGAAATCGTTGGAAACATCCCCGCCACTTTCATCAGAATCATTACCACTTGGAAGTATGAGAGGACGTTTGAATAGTTTGATGTGGTCAGTCAACTTGAAATCTTGTTCGTCCTTCCAGAATAAATACAGGCCAAACCATTTAGTGATGTACTGCGTCAATTCAGGATATTTCAATGACCCGTCGTCGTTCCTGGCTGCAATCCAAGCAATTTGAATGTCGGAAAGAAATCGTTCGAAATCCATCCGTCCATCGCACACCATTTTCCCTACTAGAACACATCTTGGTTGAGTGTAGACAGTGTCAACACCCAAAATTGAACTTCGACTACACATCATCTTTCCTAGTCCACCGGAAGGCGGGATTATGGCAAATACTTTGAACACTAAGAAACGTAGAATGTAGAAAGGAGAGAGGAGGAGGAGGATTAAAGGTAGAAGGATTAAACAGAGAAGGAATATAACTGTCAATTTTAAAAAGTACACAAATTTCTGAAGGAGGAGGATCACACGCGGGGGTTTTGAACGGCGTGGTCTCAAATGTAGTTTAATTTTTGTACCACTTTCCTCTTTTCCTTCTTCTGAAGTCATGTCCATTCCTATATTTCTGAGTAGTTTTTTGGGGAGAAAAATTATTTGGAAGAATTTTTAAAATCCAGTTTTTGTCCGACAGAATTTTGACGTTTGTAAGCAATTTTTATTTTTGTTACGCCAAGAAATATTAGCCTTCACGACTGTCCTCGTGGAACTCGACTAAAGTTGAAGTATGGAATTGTGTGAGAGTAAACAAATATTTTGTTTGTTCTGGGATAAATCTACGTACAAGTATGAATTTTATGACGGACATGCAATTGTTTCTTCTGCGGTTGCGATTTTATATTGCTTGAGATTCTCCATTATTATTAAGCATTGCCATGGTGCAATCGCATTGTGTGTGTATGTGTGTGTGCGTGTGTGCGTGTAAGCACGGACTCTCTGTATACAGCTCAATTATAATGCTGTGAGAAATTTCAGAATGTTGTTCTCGCAGTTTATTGAATAAACTTTATTCTGGCAATGACCGACCTATAGTGGGATTGCGTGTGTGTGATGGTTCAAGGTCAGCACTCCAGTGCCAGATGAATGTCATTGTGAATCATAGCTTATGATTCCTCGTTTCAGTCAGTTGCATTATTTCCCCTTTGCAAATATGTGGTGTAACCAACTTTTGAAGGGTCTACTTTGACTAGTAGTTACCGGCTACTGTGATGAAAGGTCCTTTGAATTTTATATCAAAGATTTTGTATAGGGACGATTACAGATTGGATGAGAACTTTGATGGGACGGAGGGGTTCAAATTAAAATATTGTAGTTAGCATTTGTAATGACACACACACATTGCTTGTCGATGATTTCCTTCATCCGAAGTCCCGATAAATTATCGGGACTCCCATCCACTTGACATTAGGACAAGTGCCAGTTCGGATGTAGCCAAACCTCACTGACATGAAACTGATGATTCGTACTCTCCCTCTTCCTTATGACTACTTATGAGTCTCTCCTACACTCATTCCAACGCCATGACGTGTCATTGTAGACAACTTGTCTTTTGGTACTATCCGGGCATTACAAATAGTGTCTACTTGTGTGGCTGAGTATGTCCAAGCATTTAGCACTCAATTATACCTTCTCTGTCAAAAATTCTGATTTTCTGAACACTTCAGTGCATCACAAGAATTGTGACTTTACACGCCATTTCATTATTTTCTGTACCGTTAGTGGAAAGACTGTCGAGATGAGTTCCAACTGACTGGGTGACCGTATGGGAAGCTCATACTTTAAGTGGAGTAGGTTAGGACAACATGGGTCAAATTCTCCACTCTCCAAATCAAAAAGTGTTGTCCACAATTCAGTGTACAAATAATACACTATGGCACAGAACTACAGCCACAGCTTTCACAAAATACTTTGTGGACGTAATGTTAACGTACTTTGCTTTTGTTTGTATTTATTATCCACCTGTGCAATTCTACCATGCTCGAAGAGTTCAGAAATCAAATTAAAAGAGGAGGAGTCACCCTCATTAGATGTGTACCAAAAAACTGAGAATACTTCCATCCAGAATGGGTCTCAAACTGAATCCATGGAAGGATTGACTCATGATGAGACTGCATTAAGACGTGAGTTTGAAATTGTGACTATTTATCTTATTACTTCAAGTTTTCTATCCAAATAATTAAAATTATTTTGGTAAAAAAATCCTTCCCTTGTCGTTCGTCCCTTGAAAATGGATATTTTGAATCAGTTTCCAGTCAAGGAGTTGAACGGAGTCTGGACAAAAATGGGGAATACGGTGAAGAGGATATTAGACACACTTTGATACCCGCCATTCTGACTGCGGGTGCCTTCGTCCTTTGCCCACCAGTTCTAACATTTATCAGTGAAGGTTCACTAGTAGTCATCATACCAACAGCCATTTTGATTCTGGCGGCAATCCTCAGCCCACTCTTCCCACTACCAGGCTACTAGTCATTTTTCACCAACATTTTCCAAACTATTTACTTATGACTAGAGTGGGAATTGTTTCACAACTTTGTTTGTGACACGAATAATTGTCTTCGGCTTGTGTCTACCAGTCCTGACTGTCCCGAGGGTCAGGGGAAAATTTTGTTCAAACTAAGGATCGTTTGTTCAAGGAATCCATGGACGTTGCTGTCATGAATGGAGGAAAAGTAGCTGTGGTCGACTCAACTGAATGTGTGCATATCTTTTCGAATTGAATCGAATCGAAGTAATCAATTTCATTTTTTCCTGATTGTATCAAAACATGAAAATTTTGTTCTGTAATATCTTATAAACTTTACAGACATTTGTGTTTTAAGAGTTTTAATGTAAATTTGGTGGTGGGTTAATTAAAGATACTAAATCTTCTCTTACATTCTGTTGTGTATGTTGTTATACAAACTTTGTATTACAAAGTGAAACAGTGTAAATGTGTGTAGATTCTACATTGTAGAGACAGAGAGAAGATGGCACATAAATAAATACAAGAGAGATATCCATTTTTAACCTGTATTCACTAGAGTTCTATTTTAATTTCCAAGTCTTTCATACCACATCATATGAAGCACAATGTAGATAAATGGACAACAGTTAATATTGAGTATGTATAGTAAAAATGCATTACTAAATGAAAGTCAAGTTGACAGTCTTGAGTAAATACACTTTAGAAACTTAATTTACAATAGCAATAATCTTCTAGTTTGGAGCTCGGATGTATTTGTACCTACAAGTTTACAGCACAAAAACTATTCAAACTATTAAACATTACTGTAGATACTGAATGACGAACAAAAAATAGTTATTCTACTTGTAGCTTCTGAACATACTTATTTTAAATAGTTTCGAGTCCAAACAACACGAAGGAAAAACTCTATTTAAAAAAAACTTTCCAACCCAGTTCAATATTTGGAAAACTCATTCATTAGTGGGTAAAATGAACTAAACTTAAAAATTGTTGATGTACAAGTACTTTACCTCTACAGTCTAAAGTTTGGCCAAGTAACCTCATACTCAATCCCATCCTCTTCCATCACTTTTTGCTGTGTGACGTCATCGTCCTCTTTCACTACTAATTTCTTCACCAAGCATGCCAGATCAAATTTCTTCGTTAGTATAACATCTTGATTATAGTTATTGTAGTCATTTCTGCAATCTTGGATTTTGTATCCTAACTTAGCTGCTTCCCTTCATAAAAAATGTTTTTAAAAAATAATTAAGCATCCATTCATAGATGCAATGTACCTTAACGATTAAATTATAAACCGTTACTTGCGAATTATTTGAAACTGAGCAAAATCATAGAGCTGTCCTGGAAATTCCAACTCCAAAGCGTTACAATTATCCAACTCTTGCGTCAAATAACTCTGGATGCATTGTCGAAATGTATTCCTATCTTGATTAGCTGGGATTCGTGGGTTGATACCCAATCCTTTACGACCTCGATTAAGGCCTTCTGTGATGACACTGTAGAACAAAGTAAATAATTATGGTTTAGTGAAGATCGTATCAACATTAGTAACTATAAATTCCTTTTTCTTGTGCTCACTTGATTGGCTCAGAAATTCCATTATCCCGAACACCCAGACCACCTCCATTCCATCCATATTTCGTCAACATCTTCATACCAAATGAACTGTCAACAGGTGTGAATAGAGCGGATGAACCCCCGTTATCCATAGCCCAAATATCATCAGGGTTTACTATTTTATCTGTGGCTGGTGGTAGGAAGGTCACCTGTACAATTTGCAACAGAAATACAAGATAGAAAATATGTAAGACTAGAATTATTTATTTTAAAAAATAATTCTATAAATAACCTTCAAAGTGGGACAAATTCTTCTTATAAAAGAAGCTGCCAGTCTCACAGCATTCCGTTTT
>WJFB01004309.1:0-10464 GCA_009870185.1 Pygmarrhopalites habei | reverse complement strand
GCTTTCTCTTATGGTCGGCGACAATGTTTAGGAGAAACTTTAGCTAGGGACTCCATTTTCTTATTCTTTACTTCAATATTTCAAAAATTTGATGTTCAACTAGCAGACGAGTACAAGGGGATGAGTGTGAAAGCAAAACCCGGGTTTTTGTTGACTGCTCCTTCTTTCAAAGTCGTGATGAGGGAGAGACTCGCCAATTAGAAAGTTTGCCATCCTTTTCCGTAATGTCACATGATTGTACAGGAAATTGAAGTGGGGATAAAGGACTAGAGAACGATCATAGAATTGCATTCCGATAAATATTTTTATTCAATATTTTCACAGTGCAGATCACACAAGCTCAATTTTGCACACGCCTCGACTTGGCACTCTCGTACGTGACAAAAATAAGTTGGTTACTCTCATCATCCGACACTACCAAATGTCCATTCTTTGTGAAGGCTACGTTGACCGCTGTAGTTCCAGTCAAAATGTCCACACTTTCACCAGTCGGCAGTCCAGTTTGAGTGTCAAATGTGAAGGACACAACTTTTTGACCAACTGGTTCACCATCAACGGTCGAACCATGGAAAGCAATGATGGCATCTCCCGTGGCAGCACATGGAAAGGAACCATCGGTGGCGTCACATCCATCTCCTTTGTAGAATTTTAGACCGAGTGGAGCGTGATGGGCCGGCAAAGGCAGAGCCACTGGTTTATTCTGGCATGCAAAAATTCAAATTCTGATTCTTTCTATCTCATTTACCAATAATTATTAGTATTCAGAATTCGGATTCAAATTTGAATCTCAAAGAAATTTTTTGAAAGAATTTAATTTCAGTAAAAAGAATTCTATGCAGAATATTCCTTACGTTCACTGGATTTTGACACCAGTCGTCACTGTGAATCCCATCGTTCATGAAATCGGACCATGCGAGTTGAGACTCAGCTTCGAATCCCTCCAATTCTCCAGCAGAAAAACAGTAAGGGTAGCCATAGTGTTGAGCTGGTGAGTCAAATCGGTTCAATTCATCAGCCGGATTTCCAGCATGGATGTCTCCGAATTCAGGACGAGTGGCCTAATTCAAAATTCAAAATTTGGAAAATTAGCACGATTTCGAGTTACAGCCCACTATTTCACAGCCATTTTTGAGTACTTGCGTTCCATTTTCCTACTATTTTCGAAGTGAGCCATTTTTGACAGAGAATTTTAAAATTGTAAAACGTATCCGGCTTTTGAAAAATTTGAACGAACAATGTTTCTTCAAATTCTATTTTCTTTCAATTTTCTACAATTTTTTGAAAAAAAGTCTTACCCCATCGGCGCCATTATCGACTCCAAAGATAATACCAGAAGCATCAAAATCAAATCCGACGTTATTTCTCAGTCCGTCAGCAAAAACCTTTTCGTATAAAAATAGTACAAAACATTTATTTGCCAATTATTTACAAAAGATTGTGGCTGCAAAAGAATGTAAAAACAAATTCAAAAATTACTTTTCCATTTTCAAAAAGGAATCCACCCTCAGGGAGCCCTAGAGAGTCATCAAAGCTTCGAATCTTAGCCCTGCCCTCACCCTCATCCACATTGCTATTTGATCCAATAGCTACAAAAAATACTGACCCGCTAGGATCAATGATGAGCGATCTTGTTGTGTGTACACCACCAGCTGGTATATTTCTAATGACTGTCCTTGGAGGGTCTGTTATAAGAGTTCTTTGTCCTGGTGCGTAGTTCCATTGGTAAACTGTAGTCTCACTTGAAGCATAGAGTGAACCATTAGCATAAACAATTCCATGGTTCAGTCCTAATCCCGTCCCGTCGACTATTGTCACTTTTGAATAAACCGCCTTCCCTGAATTTGAATCAGACTCGAAAATCGCTGTAATTTTTGGGTTGTCACCACCATTGACTTCTACAACCAGAATGTCACCAGCAGGGTCTACTACAAGTCCTCGTGGGGTTGAAAGGTCAGCAATTTTTTCAGCGGAGAATGGCGGGACGGCTGTGAATCCATGGGACAATTTTAAAATGGAGAGGATAGCCCAAAGAAAAAGGGGAATGGCCCGGGAATTTGCCATGGTTCGAAATTTGTCTTTTTAATCTTTTTTAATTCTTTATTGAGTTCCAAGAATTTCCAAGAATTTTGAGCAGAGTTTGTTTCGTGAAAGTGGATGTGGTGGAAAAGTGTTGGAAATTTTGAGTATTTTCAAAATTTTGGTAGTGGAGAAGTGGAGTAGAGAAGAGAGTTGAAGAAGTGAATGTTTATTGTCGTTTTGGACGGACTATTTATACGGCGAATCTTTGATTAGAGGATTAGTTGTAGAGTGCACTCGATTAAGCGAGTGAATGGATCTACATACATACAAATTGTGTGTGTGTGTGTGTGTGTGTATGTGGGTAAAATTGGACTGTGCTAAAAGGAGAGGGGATTTTCCCAAAGAGTTTATTACAGACAAATACATACTAAATTCAATTTAGTAAATTGCATGAACAATGAGGCAGGAGACAAGTCTGAGTGTGTGTGTAGTCAAATGTAGTGGGAATTTTTTTTGAAGAGGCTGGCTGATGAAATCCCGGGTTTGGAGGAAGAATTAAGTTTAAAATTTAGTACGTGACGATGGACTCTTTGAATATTACATCATTCAATTGTTGTGTAGAATCCACAGTGTGGATGTCTCATCCATGGGATAATATAGGATAAAGAGAGAAGTACTTGAAAGGTCATGTTCATTAATCTTGAATGTGGCCTTTGACACATGGATTTAAAATGAAGTGTTCTAGACTCAACATTTGGCAAAAATTTCGTCATTTCAATGTAGGCATGAGCAGAACTCAACTAGTAGCTAAGCATAGGTTGCTAGTTTTGTGGTTCTGAACTACCTCGCTGAATCATGGGCGCTCAGTTTGAAATTTTGGATTGTTCAGATGATGCAAGTTCTTCTGGACAACAAATATTCTAGTTTTGGAGAGCAAGAACAACATACTACGGATAAAACGTGTTGGTGTATTTATAAATTTTGTTCGACATGATACAATTTTCAAGTCTTAAAGTATTCATCTAAATTATTAAATATTAGTAATAATTTTTCCAGAAAAACTCTTTTTGAAAAACGTTTACTAAACTCTTTTTTTTAGAAAAAAGTTTACTCCACTCCTACTCTAGTCTCTACTCTTTTTGAAAAAGAGTAGCTACTCATAGTCAGCTACTATTCAACTCAAAAGAGTAGTAAAAGAGTTGAGTTTTAGTTCTCTTTTCTACTCTTACTTAAAAATGAGTTGAGTAGTTGCATGACTGGTTAAATATAAGTGAAACTATTTTCTCAAACCTAAGTATGATCTAGTAAGATTAAAGTATTTTTTTCCAAATCGTTAGTAAACTACCTGTGTGTACAGTGTACATAGAAAGTAGTCTACTTTAGACCATTTTGCTTAGTTTATTCATTTGAATCGAAAATAAATTGTACGCTTTGATTTTTTTTAAACCCAGAATCTATGAGGAGACTCCGTCATAGAAATAATTCTCACTACATTTTACATCAGCGTCAAAATTCGCCGTTCCATTTTCTGTTCAATTCTAGTATTACTGGACCAGTGATAATTATTATTCCTTAATGTGTGTCAAAAATCACGGGAGAAATTCGTACCGTGCTGTAAAATTGATATTGCACTTGTATAATTTCATAAAATACAGTGTCAAGACAATTAAACCTGTGCCAATAATCCCACCCACATAAACATACATTGCTGCCCTATTCAACGAATTGTCAAAAGTTGGCCATTTCCAGTGCTCCTATCGGGACGGGATTTGGCTTGTCCCGTCCCGGTCCCGTCCCGTGTCCCGACAGGACAGGACGGGATATCCCGTCCCGATAGGGGCACTGGCCATTTCCTCCTTTTCACCTCATCCCACATATCCTTTCCAAAAATCTTGAATAAAGAACTGTCTCCTGGTAGTATGTTCCTTTTCATCTCCTTCCCTAACATCATATTATCCGCGAACCCATTCCAAAACCCGTAGACCCCACCCTCAACCAATTGTTGTAACGCCTTCGCCGCATAATCCGAATTATGACCTGACACCCCAAAAGCGAGACTATGGACCAAAATTTCTTCTTGAAGAAAATACCAATTCTGCCCATCAACTATGGGCATCACCATTTTTATGACGTCTTTCGAGTTGGTCATAGTAAGTTTAGCTTTCCTCTCATCTGGGCTACTGTACCAGTTGTCCAACAATAAAGATAGTCTATCAGTTTGATTCCTCTCCAAGGCAACCTTATCGTAAAATCTCCACAACAATTTGAGGTGTTCTCTGGTCCCGTTTGAAATCATCAGTTCAAATTTATATTTTTGGTCAATCAATTGTTCCAAAGTTGTGTCTGTTGTTTTAGCACCAGGAGACAAATACGCATTCTCCAATTCACACTGGTAGAATTGATTGAGGAAGAAACACATCCACAACCAAAAGATGGAGAACCATCGGAGTCTCCCGAGGTCATAAGTGTCAACTGTCGTCACCTGTTGACCGATGAGTGGCGCCACGATGGCCCAAAATGAAGCAAATGTCGGGCGACTACAATCATTAGAAAAGAAATGAAGGACGTGGATGACCAGAAGTGTACCACACATCCAGGTCCAAATGGACATCGAAAAAGGTGTAAAGAGAGACCAAAGACAGGACCGCGAATCTTTTAATGCTGGAGAAGAGAACAAGATCACAACTCGATGCTCTGGATCCACAATATCTAATCCGTTCCATTTGTGACGTTCCAATAGACATTTAGTACATTGGATGTAAATGTACGAACAATATTTCCCTCCTCCTATTGTACCTTCTTCTGGTACAATTTCCTATGGGTCTAAAATTATTAGGGTGATATTGGCATGCGAAACCAAATCAAGACTTAGTTTGTACCTCGGGAGTTCAGGGAGACCGAATGGGAATATTTCTCGGGCATTCCAATCTCTACGGAACGCCCAGCTGTAAAAGAATTTGGGATAACGTTCGATATTTCCATCGTTAATATGTTCGTACAATTCCGTGGGATATTTTGAACGGAGTGCGCGAGTGTAGGCGGTAATATGAGAGATGGTCATGCTTTTGAAAATATTTTCGTTCAATTTTATGTAGCGAATTGTTGGGGTCTTCTCTTCGAAGATGTACTGTGCATTGAATACCAAATCAATTTCCATGGAGTGGTAGTTCATGAAAATGTGAAAAATGTTTGTAGGCACACGACAATGAGATTGTGAGGAATGAAATTCCATCATGGTGACAGTTTGAGACTTGTAACAACACCGATTCCAGGTGGCCTGGTTTGTCGCGGTGTACAAAAGTCCGGACGCAGGTGACCTCGAGACCAATCTTGGCAAAACAGATAAAGCCATATGGCTTCCGTTTTGTGGAAGGACAGTCTAGTCTAGCCACACAGTTGAAACCGGGAATTTCAATAATGTCTAATGGAGGGTCCACGGTTCCAGGAACAGTAGCAGATTTCTTTTCATAAACCATTTTTGAAAACTAATTCTCGCGCAGTTGTTTGTGTGGCACCAAAAATTTGAACGACAGAGTAGACGCTGAAGCTGAATGACCTAATTTATCTTTCAATTGTCTACCTCGAATTTATACAATAACCCAGTAAAGCAAACTTCGTTTGTACTGCTTTGTGTGTGTGTGTGTCTCCAGCTTTGTACACAGTGTGTGTGTGTGTGTGCTACACACACATCCGTTTGGAAGATTGTGCTGAGGAATACCATTACAATTTAAAATTGTCAATTTTTATTGAGTAAAGATTCATTCCTTACCTTCCTTTCCCCCAAAAGTGTGTCACACACACACCCTCCTCATTTCAAAAAATTGATTACCAAGTCGTCAGTGACGATTCAGAGTAGTGCATTCTAATTAAGTACCATCTTTTCTCTCTCTCCGGACCAATATGAAATCCTGGATAATTTCTGTATTATTCTATTGCATTGCATCAATTCTAGCCCAAGATGTGGACCCAACAGAACCGCCTTCCAGTGTCGACACCGAGACAGAAGGTAAAGAACAAATTTTAACGATAAATTGGATGAGTTACAATATTGCTTAATAAAAATACTAGAAAAAAATCAGATTAAATTATTTTGTATCACAAAACCAAGAATTCGAATTTCTACCCACTGACACTCCGTTGTTGGCTCCACGTGCAGGATCCGAAGTCAACAATCAACATCCAGTCATCGGAGTACTAGCTCATGAGTACAAACCTCGTGATCCACATCAAGTCTCAAACCTGACGAACAAGACAGATAAGAAAGTCCTGCATATCCAGTCAATCTACATAAAATTTGTGGAGGCGGGTGGTGCGAGGGCCGTCCCAATTTTGGCTTGGGGGGATAAAACTTATTTGAGAATGATGTTCAACAGTATTAATGGTCTGGTACTACCAGGGGGAGTTGTCAGTTTAAGGAGGTCACTTTATGCCAAAGCAGGGAAATTTCTTTTAAAGTTGGCTACCGAGGCAAATGATAATGGCGTTCACTTTCCAGTGTGAGCAATTCATCGTAATTTACAGTTAGGGAGGTTTGGATTCCCCCAAATTCCCACTGAGGATAAATGTCACGTGACCTAGTGTCAATTGAATGAGGTCACGTGACTTCATTCAGTCCACATGAGGTCATGTAACTCCACTTAGTTGACACAAGGTCATGTGGCTTCATGTCAAATGAATGGAGTCATGTGACCTGATGTCGACGGAGTGGGGTCATGTGGCTTAATGCCAAATGAATGGGGTCACATGATCTAATTTCGAGTGAATGAAGTCACGTGACCTCGTGTCAAATGAATGGGGTCACGTGACCTGATGTCGAGTGAATCGAGTCACGTGACTTTCGCCCTATCCCAGTTTGGTCCTAGCCAAGCCTCACTATTACTACCAAATAATTCAAAAAAATCAAAATGGAATCACGTGATATATGTATCTTTTGCTTTGTAGATGGGGTGAGTGTCTCGGGATGCAATTTATCTTAGCAATAGGTTCCGGCTCGAAGAAAAATGGTCGAACAAAATGTCCCTCATCTTGGAACGTGAGTCAACCTGTCGAATTCACTGAGGAAGGGAAACAAAGTAAATTGTACGGGGGCGCAAATCGAATCCGGTCAATCTTGGCAACCAAACCAGTGTCTGTTCACTTTCACACTTTATGTGTGTTGGAGAGTACTTTCAATAAATTAGGTTTTAGCAAGTATTTCAAAATATTGTCAAGGAACACAGACATGGATACTGGTAACATTTTTGTGAGTTCAACCGAGTCAATTAAATACCCATTCTACGCACTGGGTTTCCATCCTGAGAGTATCTACGAATGGTTGGATGGTTACAGTATCGTTCATACAAGTGATGCTGTGGAGGTAGAACAATATTTTGCTAGATTCTTTGTCAATGAAGCCAGGAGAAATAATCATGCTTTTGAAACAAGAGAATTGGAAGATAAATATGTAATGGATAATTTTCCGACAGAGAGGCGAGGATTTTACTACTTTTTCCGAGAAACTTAATTTTTCCCGCTCAATTTTGAACACACTCTTGTGTAGCTACAAATTTTTCTCAATTTTTTTTACTGTACAAATTGGAATTTAGAATCAGAAATTTTAATAAATTGGCAGAATAGTCAATTTTGGCTGCGTCCGAACTGGCACTTCGCATAGAGTCTATGCCATAGACGTCACGTGTTCTAATATGAAATAAAGTCACGTGACTTCTGTACTAAGTTCCACGATCGGATGTAGCCAAACCTCACTAGAAAGTATTGAGAACGCTTACACTCTTCACTGTTGTCCACACGCCATGAAAAGTTATTTTTAAATCGGCTTATCATCCGAACCATTAAAAGTTGTTCAACTTTTGAACTACACAACGACAACACCTGTCCACTTATTAGCAGAATGAGAAATAATTAAAATGTGTGTTACGAAATCAATTCGCGAAAATTAATTAATTTCCAAGATAAAATTATGATAATGACTCTCAGTTTAATTTCTTGCCATTTAAATTGCACAAATTCTACGAGCCATCGTAGTAGAAATTCTACTGTAGAATACATCCGTGATCACCTTCATTATTTTCTGCATTTAGTAAACTTTGTGAGAAGCCCTTCATTTCCATTTTGAGTGCATGTGGCTTTCCGTTTCGTCAGTTTCTTTTTTGTCATTGACAAATTCCTTACAAAAATCCACACACACACACACACACACACATCTTGTGCCTCTGCCTCCGCTTAATATTTGACAGTGTGAATTCTTACACTGCACGCAAACTCTACAGATTAAAGTAGTAGAATTTCTACGGTAGAAACCTAGGACAATAACTTTGACAGACCGCCAAAATTTTGAGTCACATGTCATCCTAATTTTACTCCAATTATCGTTGGAATGATTCACACAGACTTTTGCCTGTGCTTTTCCTTCTGGATGAAATAAAAAAACACAACAACAACAAAAAGCCTTCATTCTACAATTTTACAGCAAAAATTGGAGTGACTTAAATTTAATGAGGATTAATGACGTTGGAAAGGGAGACACTCTGACGCAACGGTGCAAGTGTGTGGTGTGTGTGTCTGTTTGTGGCAGATAATGTGGTGTGGTGTGTGTGTGTGTGTGTGATGTAGGGCTCAGCATCATTATGACTCCTTGAAGTGTTTTCCCCAATTTTAATTGACTTCCTTGTATATCCACATGAATCATAGGAGAAGGATGCGATATTGAGAGACAAGACACAATTCTGTACAGTGCAATGCAATGCCAACAAGTTTTCAAATTGTAAAGGAGAGCAAAGGAAAATTCTCTGCTCCTTCTTTCCTATTGAAGAATAGTGTATAATTACAATGAGTCACGCCATATTACACACACACACAAACATCCTACAGCCAAATTGTCTGCACCTGTCAAATTTATGACTTTGGACTTCCACTCCACTTTTTTCTCCACAAAAGTTTGATTGATTGCTAATCAGTCAAGAGCGGCGAGAAGAACAGTAAATTCTACTTCTTGACGAAGACTGATTTTTTCTACTGCGATTTGTGAAGATTTTTTAAAAAATTTCGAGTCAGAATTAAGTTAAGAGAAATAGTGACACGTTTTGAATTTCAGATTTGAAATTGGAGTGAAATTTTGTGTGGAATTGTTTGTGTAAAATTTGCAATGGCGAAATTAAGTGAAGGAGAATGGAATGGATTTGGATTCCGCTTCCGCCCAGCCACGACAGAAGATTCGGATGAAATTGAAATACTTTTACATTCGAATTATTTCCCTGAAGATTTTGAAACATTTGGTACAGAGAATTTACAAGATTATGAAAAGGATTTCAAAAAAATTTGGATGGAGGCTCTCAAACAGGATTTGAGTTTTGTTGCAATTCACATTCAGACAAATAAGGTAAAAATGAGTTCTACGGCTTTTGTACAGTATTATGCAGGAAATTTGGGCGGCAAGGATTTTTTTTTAAAAAATTAGAAAATTATTTAATTCATTTGTGATTGAAGCTTGCTGGTGTCCGGATAAACTACGAGCAGACGCGGGAGCTGGACATCTCAACAAAAATTGATTTGAAATGCCCCCAACTGAAATTAATCCTGACACCCAAAAATGGGGATTGTGATGATGGCGGGAAGAAAGGGAAGATTTTTGAACGGTACGGGAGTACAGATAAATATGCAGTCCAAATTGTGTCGTGTATTGACAAGAGGTACGGAGGGAGTCGACTCACCATTGAAATGTATGAGAGATCAATGGAATTACTGAGGACAAGAAATCTTTACTATTGTAAATTGTCCCCGATCCTCACAAATTGTTTGAAAGTCAAAGCACAGTGTTGTCAACCAGAAGAAATGATTCCAGAATAAATTTTGCAGTATCAAAATATTTGGAGAAATGAACGCCAAATTATTTCACATTTAAATGCATCGGAATTGTACATGGTCTGGAGGGGAAGCTGTGAGTAGAATACAGTCAACTTGGGTGGTCCCCATTGGAAAGAGGAGGGTCGTAGAACAGGCTGAAGCGACACGTTAAATTTGTTGTCTGCAAGTCTTTCCATTGAAGGACCACCCAAGTCCCAAGTTGACTGTACTCGACTCGTAGCTTCCCTTTCACATGCAGACCTCCTCTGCACCACACACACACACACCTCCTTTCATCCATCTACACTCCCTGAGAGAGTGTCCTTCCCACACATTCACAATCAACAATAAAGCTGCGCTTGGTAACTTGTGTCTGTGGTACACGTAGACGTTCGAGTGCACTTTGACTGATGAAGCGGACCACCCAGAATACCCAGAACCAATGAAATTATGACCTGTTGTCGATGACTACACACACAAAACTGGGGACATGAGTGGGGAGAGCGAACTTAGCAGACTAGCAGACAGTCTGCTGAAGTGAGAACTTGGCAGACAAAATTTTATTACTCAGTTCCAGAGAAGGACAGCGGGGGTGCCTTCTCT